>OX276408.1:16101700-16216700 GCA_946251805.1 Cybosia mesomella | reverse complement strand
GACGGTTCTATATTGTCATAAGTAAGGAACGAATATCTCTGACAATCCAATTGCAACTTACATAAAACGGATAGATAAATACTTATAGATTGGTATATTTAATTGAACCCCATTACACATCACGTAAGTGAATACTTGACTATAAAATATATTAGGTATTTTTTTTTTTTTTACTAGCATCTTTGACATAGTCAAAGCCTAATCTCGGACTTTAGGCCATCTATCTAGTCTTGCTATTGGTTTGAACCCACTCAGGGTTTTCCTCTTATTTATCTTTTCTTATTCTACTTATTAATCTATTGTTCGCGCTTGCATTCTTGTCCCCTAATACCATACCAGTTCTCGCTTTTATTCCTCTCGCACTTTCATTCCATGCCTTTCATACTTTCGGGATTAAGGGGTAGGGGACTATATTTCGCCAGTTTCTTTATTAATTTCAATTCAACCTTATATCTATTTTCTTATGACTACTATTTATTACATTCTATTCTTACTCACCAATATATCCTTTATTTACACTTGGATCAACTTATATTTTAATGTTAAAATTTTTCAACCTGCTTGCAAGGTATACAATTATACCTGCCTGAGGTTATTAACTGCTATTTCTTTTGTTTACTTGATTTACAATTTTAACTGCAAATTTTAAAAAGTTCTCCCTATGATTGTCCATCAATTTTGGTAAGTTGTCTACTGTTATTTTTAGATTTATTTTATTTTCTAAATTAAATCTGTCCCTCACATAGATGGGGCAGTCCACGAGTAAGTGTGCGACTGTCTCTTCGACCCCAGGCTCGCAGCCGCATGATGGGTCCTCCTTACACTTGAACCGGGTCAAGTATTCGGAGAACCCACCATGCCCCGTCAACAACTGGGTTGTAGTGCCAGCGACCTCCATTTCGCGGACGATTCTGTATGCAGCCACCGCGCATGGGAAGAAGAGCTTGGTGCCAGAGGCAGTGTTACCCGTCTTGTACCTTTCATTCCATTCATCAAGCGTGGTCTGCCGCAGGCCTCGCTTGACGAATGAAACTGGGCACAGGTCATAGTGCGGAGCTCTCTTCGACCGCAGAGCTGCCTCTTTAGCCAGCTGGTCGGCTCGTTCATTACCCTCCAACCCTGCATGGGCCTTGACCCAGTACAAGGAGATTTCCTTGCCCTGGGCCAAGCCCCGTTTGATGTTTAATCTGGCTTCAACAGCCAGAGGGTGGAGGGCGTGACGGTTTAAGACCGTCAAGAGAGCGGCTCTGCTGTCACTGAGAATGCCGAACGTGGCCGCGCCTCGCCTGAGGACCTCACTGGTCGCTTTGCATATGGCCAGTAGTTCGGCCTGGTATACGGTACAATGAGGTGAGAGAGCAAGTTTGAGGGTCCCGGTTTCGGCCCCGTTATTCCAAATGGATAACGCGGCGCCGACGCGACCCTCAATCTTGCTCCCGTCCGTAAATATGCGTACTTCAATATTATTTGTACGTTGGTACTCGTCTTCGTCTACCAGGCTTGAGAACTCCAGGTTCATATGCTCCGCGGGGTGATGTGACTTTATAGCTGGGGCCATCCGTTCAATCTCCCTGTCTCCCAACCATGACTAGAACACTCCCCTCTTGGCCTCGTACAACGAGGCCACCTCACGAACTCTGAGGTCCAGAGGGAGCATGCCAGCCAGGATCAGTCCTGAGTGCAGGGAGACTGTCCGGTAGCTCTTGGATAGTTTTTGGGCGAATCCGCGCTGCACCACGTTCAGCTGCTTTCTGACACCAAGCTTGTCCACCGCCGCGCACCAACTGCTAGCCGCATACAGGATCGTAGGCTCCACAGCCGCGTCATAGATGGTCCGGATCACCTCGGGATGTAATCCCCAACTGATCCGGGCCATCCGCGCCAGCTTGTGGTAGATGCCGATCGCCTTTTTGCATACATTTGTGATGTGTGTGTTAAATGTGAGTTTGTGGTCGATGGTGAGCCCTAGGATTTTGATGTGATCGGACAGTGCAATGTCTATCCCGCCCATCCTGAGGCGCGGGACATCGTACTTAAGCCTCCGCGTGATTACCATCGCACAAGTTTTGTGCGGTGCGAATTTCAGCTTCATTCCGATGTCCCACTCCCGCACATGCTCGAGAGAGGCATTGGCCTGTCTCTCAAGTTCCAGGGCACTGTCCCCATCGAACACCAACACCACATCGTCCGCAAAAGCCTAAACGTGAACCGCCCTACTCTCTAGCTGATGCAATAGTGGATCCAGCAGCAGGTTCCACAGCAAGGGTCCGCCGATTGAACCCTGGACGCATCCCTTCTCCGTGGGACGTCTGCACTCCTCGCCCGCATACCTTACCCTCACCTCCCTGTCGCTAAGGTAACTACTGATTACTCGTCTCAAGCTTGCCGGACACCTCTCCTCCGCCAGCCGTACTTTAATTGCGGGCCACCAGGCGCTATCAAAGGCGCTATATCCAGGGACACCATAAGGACTATTCTCTTCTCATCGAGACGAGCTCTTATGTGCCCCATGAGATCATAGAGGGCGTCTTCGGTGCTTTTCTGGGGCATAAAGCCGTACTGGCGAGGACTAATCCTCGGCAAAAGGTAAAACTTAAGGCGAGCAACCAACATTCTCTCGTACACCTTCCCCAAGACGGGCAATAGACCAATAGGTCTGTACGACTTGGGGACGGTGTACGAGTCCTTTCCTGGCTTCCTCAGTGCAACCACCACGGCTTCCTTCCATATCTTAGGAAAGTAGCCGTGGTGGAGGCACCGATTCAGCAGCTTCAGGAAGAGTAAGGGGTCGGCCCTAATGGCGTGGGTGCAGATATCGGCTGTAAAGCCATCCGCCCCCGGAGCTTTTTTGGGGTTGAACTTTTGAAGGGCATCGAAAAGTTCGCTCAGCGTAAAGGGTAGGTCATCCTCACAATGATCCGTTTCGTTATCCACCTCTTTCGCTTTTTCACGTATTTTTCGATGCCCCTCGTTGTCCTCCTCTACCTTGTCGGTCGGGTAGAAGGTTCGGGCAAGTAGTTCTACCGAACCCTTTGCGTCCAGGAAAGATCCATCGACGGCAAGCGGAGTATCCTCCTCCCTCACTGTGGCCCTACTGATGACCCTATAGATGCCCTCCCAGAGGCCCTCCCTGTCCTGCTTTCCGCAGAAGTTCTTCCAGCTCTCGACCTGTGCCTTTCTTACTTCAGATTCATACATCTCCTTTTGTTCCAGATACAGCGCTACCACCATCTCTCTTCGGTCCGGCGCTGCGTTCCTGATGCGACGCCTTTTGGTGTTGACAGACTTTCTCAGCTCATCGAGTGTTTTCGACCACCACGGCATAGAGACCAACCCCGCCGGTTTTTTGACTGGGATGCTATCCCGGCACGCTCCCTCGATCGCTCCCGTATATGATTCGACTAGAGTATCTAGTTCACTATTGTGACTCGTTTCGCCTATATCTATATCCGAGAACGACCGAGCGACACTGGCACGGAAAGCATCCCAGTCGGCCTTCCCGGTGTTGTAGGTTCGGGTTGTGCGTTCAATCCTGGTGCCTTTGGCCTTCTCCAGGCTAAGGTTGAGCCATATGCCGTTGTGGTCTGACCCCGTGAGACCCTCATCAACCCTCCAAGCGTCCACCCAGGTGAGCATATTGCTCGTGCAGGCCGTGACGTCCACGTAGCTGTGGTATCTCTTTCCACCTCTCACAGTATCGAAAGTTGGAATATTTCCACTATTCAGGACATGGAGGTCCATCTCAGCGAGGGCCCCACTCAGTAACTTGCCTCTGTCGTCTTCGAACTTATGGCCCCACCAAGTACTCTTCGCGTTAGCGTCCCCCCCAATAAGGACAAGCTGGGAACCTAAAGCTCGCCTCACCTCTTTGAGTCGCTCTATATAGGGCCCCAGAGGTGCCGGCTTCGGTTCAAAGTAGTAGGATACCAGCGTGATCGTCCAGGCACTGGTCCGGATCCCCACCACAATGATGTTGTTAGTGGTGAGTTGCGGGTACTGTATGACATCCAAAGTCGGATCGAAGACGGCAATAGCCGCCTTCACAGTCCCTCCTCCTTGCCCAGTGTTCTGGAAGACCCTGACGCCCTGGTATGCCTTCATTCTTGCCGAATTGCCTACATAGGGCTCCTGTAATAGAGCGACGGTGGCTTTACGCCTTGAGGCAGCGAGTATGAGCTCTTCGGTTGCTTCGCTTCTTCCTTTGGAGGTTAGCTTGCAGCACTCTATAGGGGGGCGCGTTCCCTGGGACAACGTTAGCACTGGTACTGAGTGGTGGTCCTCGCTATATTATCCCATCTCATTCGCACTGGGCACGAGGCGCTGAACACACTGTGCCCCGTGCTGCTCAGCCTCTCCCGCTGGCAGTTGCAACAAGTTGGCTCACCGGCAATGTAGTCGGGGCACGCGGCTCTCAAGTGGAGCCCACCACAATGACTACACTTTGGCTCCGTCCCGGTGCAGAACTTCCTCGTGTGTCCGTACCCTAGGCATAGGGAGCATTGCACTAACGGCGACTGGTCCGCAACCTTAATGGGTTGCAAGTCGATGTGCAATCTCCCTATCTCCAGAGCGCGGGACCAGACCGCCGGGCATACCCTGAGCACCACGTGACACGTGTGCGGGTTCCTCGCCGTCTTTCGGTATAATACGGCTAGTCGGGCCTGCTCTGGGACCAGGTCCCGGAACACATTATGGTTACGGGACCTTACGGTCTTTAGCAGATCTTCATCGCTGAGCGACTTTAGGACTCCGTACAAAATGAGGAGGGGGTCCTTGTTTTGTATTTCCTCAACGGCGAGGTTTGCCTTCTTTTCGAGCCTTCCCCGTGCCCTCTTTCTTTCTTCATCTGTCTTATATCCCATGATTATCTTTCTATCCTTCGCCTTTCGTATTCTCTCCACTGTCACCCATCCTTCATCCTCATTCGCCACTTGCCTCAGTTTTTCCATCACCTGTTCACCCGTATCACTTTCGTTCTTGGACGTGACTACGATCGAGTGTAGCGTCGCCCGCTCCGGGACCTGAGTCACAGGTCGGCCCGCCGCCACACCCGCGTACGTCATTATCCCCTTTCTTTCTCTCTCTTTCTCTCTTTCATCTTGCTTCTCAATCCTATCTTTCAAATCACTCATCATTCTTCCATTCTCTTTCAACAGTCTTTCATTCTTTTCTATCTTTCTTAACAGTGCCTCATTACTGACTGAGGCTGAGGCAGGAGATGGGGGAGATGTTGGGGTGGCAGGAGCAGGTATCCCTGACGTCCCAACACTTTGCCCTCGATATGCTCTCTTCCTGTCCTCCTCGTAGGCTTTTATTATGCCCTCTAAGAGGTCCGTTCTGGCCTTAATCTCCTCCTTTATCTCCCTCTTCATATTTCCTGCGGCTCTTAACTGCTGCCTGATTTTATTGCAGCTTTCGGTTGCTACTTCACTCCGCTTCGACGGCATCGGAACTCGCAGCGGGGACTGGACTTCTGTCCCTTTTTTGACTTTTTGGGTTAGGGTCCCCACTTTGGCTTCCCCTACCCGCTGGCTAGTTTGTCGGAGCTCCAGATTGTCAATGCTGCGACGGACCGGTGCCGTCGGGCGTCGTACTACCCCGGAGGTGCTTTCCTCGGCAGGAGGAGCTGCTGTCTTCTTCTCTGGTAGAGGATCATTAGATGCGCTAACGAAGAATTTCTTAGGGGTGTGAATTGTCGCCATGTTAAGATGCGCGTTAATTTATAAAATCTACTAATAAAATGGAATAATTACAATGTCGATTCAATAAAATTGCAAATTCAATAAAATGTAAAAAGTAAATGTAAAATTGCCTAATAGTCATAAACAGAGTGAGAGTCTTCGGCCACGCTCAGGCCCGTCGCACGACCCGGCGGTGATACCCGATGAAACAGTTGCCTCGAGAATTAAGTGTCCCTACGTGTGTGTGTTCGTGGGTTGTGTGGTGAATTGTGTTGAGTGTTTATGTCCCAAAGGGGTGTGTTTTGTATGTTACCTAGGGTGAGTGTATGCGTTTTATGTATGTAACATGTATTTAGTGAAGTTAGTGTATGTATGCAGTTGCAGCAGACAACCCACAGTCAGTTTGCGCTGTCCTGGCGCCGAGACAGTCACACGTGAGTCAAGAAGAAATAGTCCAACACAATTAAACAATAAATAAATTTACAAATTCTAAACAGAATAAAACAAAATAAATAAAACTCTAGACTCCGTCTAGGTCTACTGTCATAGTCAACTAAATAATATATTCTACACTCGCAGAGTGCCCTCAAGGGTCAACTTAATCTATCTTAAAACTAAAATATTTACAACAAATATTTTTTTGAATTTGGAAATATAATTCCTTAATATAAACCCCCCGTTTTTGCACCTAAAAATTAAAAATTAAAAATGGCCAGATCTTAATAAAATGTGGCGGAGCGTCAAGAATAGGCCAGTTTTGCTATTTGTCCGAAAAACACTTGAAGTTTAATATTTCCGGAAGGGATAATGATAAAAGTGTACAAAATTTTTGAAAAATATTATAAATCAGGCTCAAGCAGAGACAGGGAAAACACAATAAAATAATAACAATAAAAAATACTAAAATGTTAAAAAGTTAGTTTGTTAATTCTGGCGTCCGGAGTTTAAGTGCAAAAAATCTGCAAAATTCCAGCCGCGGTCCTCTTGCAAGCGCGCAACTGATAGTAGTTGCGGATTTCCAAATAGTTGCTCTAGTCAAAAGTTATTAGAGGCCAAAGTTGGCAACTTCTAATAATAATAAAAAAGGCTGTGTTGGCCTTAAAAATCCAAACGTTTCGGCGTCCTGATGGTGTTGAAGGGTGCTATATCCCTGCAAATTTTGAGCGCTCTCCGACTACTGGAACCGGTTCCTGGTCACCACGTGGGACTTATTTTTCTGGCTTTCCCGGCGAAACCTGAGTTTTCCGGGAAAAGCTGACCCCCGTGGGAGGTGGAGCTCCACTGCCCGCAGCCGAAGATACTTACAGCACTGTAATCCGTTCACAACACACTGAGGAATTTCACTTTTAGTGGTCGACCACGTGAAAGGTCGAGCCAAAAAGTCACTATTTTGACTATGGTAGTCACACCCGTTAAGACTGCGAGCTGCGCGATGTACCGGCAGATGGGCGTCAGTGAGACGCAACTTTTGATGCACGTTTTGTTGAAATCGGGCTAGAAAAACTCACCCTTTCACAATTAAAACCGCGGAGTGAGGTTAAAAACGATCCAGTCTGTGTGATAGTTCCGTCGGATCTTATATTAGGTATTCGTCGTTTGTAGACCCGAGACGGCGTGCGGTTTTAGTCGGTTCAAGCCCGACATAACCGCCCCCGCTGGCACGCGGGGGGGTATCCGAAGGGATTTCCGCACGATAAAAAAAAAAAAAAAAAAAAGGTATTCGTCGTTATTTTGAGTTTACCCTGTATTGTTTGGTTGATACAATGAACAATATAAGTTACTACTACACACTTTATTCTACTCTATTTTACTAAGGTAACGTTTATCTATTTATAAATACATATATACTATATTTAGACAAGTACCTGATTAAAATACAAACTTAGCTAACACGAATTGGATAAATCGCAATACTTTAATATGGATTTAGATTTGTTTAATTTGCATATAATATAAGTTATTTACATGTATGCTGAGAGCATAAAAGCCTACAGACATAACTTCTTTGTACGTACAAATTGGTTACTAAAGACAATAAACCCAGAGCATAGTAGCCACAGTGATTATATTACTCAACAGCTAGGTATCTTTTATTCTTCATCATAACCCTACTTTATTGTACACATATGTATGTATCGTATTGGTGTAAACATTACAGGAGACAGCACGATCATCGACTCCCGGTAGAAGTTCACACATCCAGCGTACGGTGGAACAGCAGAGGTGCACAGATACGGGACTATTCCCAGAGCCGCCATCATTGAATACTGAAGCTGGTCAACCCGTACAATCGTCAACGGTGAATCATCTGGATGCTTCCACAAGTAATACTAGTTTGTTATTAAGTATTAATGATATATCTAAACTTATTCAAAACACTACGCCACAAACTAAGATTACCTATGATAAAAATATTATACCCTCATTTGACCCATCGCAAAAGAACCAACGTATTGAAGGATGGATAGCCAAGGTTAACGAATGCTCAAAGATCTACCAATGGACTGATGAACAGACTGCCCATTACGCCTTGCCCAAATTAGGAGGTCATGCTAAGAAGTAGTGTGAAGGTCTTCAAACCATACTCTTAACATGGACCGAATGGCAAAATAGATTGATAAAGGCTTTTCCTTCGGAGAGTAATTATGGAGCGTTATTGTCTGAAATGTTAGACAGGCGAATGAAAATAGGTGAAGCAATAGACGAATATTATTACGATAAGATGTTATTTCTGAACTCGTGTGATATAGCGGGAAAACGAGCTGTCGACTGTCTCGTATATGGGATAAAGGATAGGACCATTAGAGCCAGTGCATCTTCGGCTATGTGTCAAGATCCAGAAGACCTACTGAAGTTTCTTAAAGATATATGTAGAGAATCTAATAGTTCTCGATTTGTCAAACGATCTGCTCCGATGTTTTCATTGAGTGACATTAAATGTTTTAAATGTCATAAAGTAGGACATCGTGCAATTCAATGTCGCAGCAAAGGTATGAATGAAGTTTCCTGTTTTAATTGTAAAGGATTAGGCCACACTTCTAATAAATGTCCTGTACCATAGTTCGTTGTCACAATTGTCATAGGATTGGACATAATGTTGGTGAGTGTTATCGCCTCAAAAATAATAACAATCAGTCGATTAACAGTTCTAAGCCGGATAAGAAAACTTTGCTTACATAAAAGTTTAAATCTGATTCTAAATATTATAAATCTGCAATCATAAATGATAGTATTAAAGTGCAATGCTATGTAGACTTTGGAAGTGATTGCACTTTAATTCGACAGGACATTATTGATAAATATTCCTTACCTATAGACTTAAACGATGTTCCGAATATTCGTGGTTTTGGTAACGGATCATGTGTGCCATTAGGTAGAACCAGGTTAAGTTTATGTATCGGTGAAGTCACTGCAGATATTGATGCTTACAAAGATGCTCAAAACCTCTAGTTAATGACGCAGAATTCGTTTGCCGTCAAATTAATACTAAATCTCTGACACCATTTACTATAGATGAAATAAATATCAACCCTAGCTTAACACTACCACAAAAACAGAGTGTTTTAGACCTGATTAATGCATATCTACCAAGTTTCGCGCAAACAAACATTATTCTTCATTAGATTTGGCTAGTGGCTACTATCAGATCCCAATTAAAGACGAATGTAGGCACCTTACAGCATTCGTCACACCGGATGGACTTTATCAGTTCAAAAAAATGCCGTTTGGCCTACTTAATTCTCCAGCAGTATTCCAAAGAGCAATCAATCAGGTACTAGGTAACTCGAGGTTCAGTTCCGCTCTTGCCTATATGGATGACATCCTTATACCAGGTAAAGATTTTGAGGAGGAATTTCGGAGATTAAATACTTTCAAACTAATCCAAAAAGCTAAACTAACTCTAAATTTGCAAAAATGTAATTTCTTTCAAGAAGAGTTAGAATATCTTGGTTATGAAATAGGCGAGCACGGAATTAGACCTGGGAAAGAAAAAATCAGTGCTGTTGAACGATTTCCAACACCATGTAATATACACGAAGTCAGACAATTCGTTGGGCTGGCTAGTTATTTTAGGAAGTTCATACAGAATTTTGCAAGCATCGCCAGACCACTCACTGATTTGACCAGAAAAGGCAAGACATGGTGCTGGGATATCGAACAGCAGACCGCATTTGCAAAACTAAAACAAGCGTTGATACAAAGACCGGTGTTGGGTATATATGACCCTAATTATGAAACATATTTACATACTGATGCCAGTAAATATGGCTTAGGTAGTATTTTACTACAAAAGAAAAATGACTGTGAACCGATGAAACCAATCGCGTATTTCAGTAGGAAAACATCGATAGACGAACAAAAATATCACGCGTATGAACTAGAAACACTGGCTTTTGTAGCTTCACTTCAGCGGTTTCGAGTTTATTTACTAGGTGTTAGGTTTACTTTAGTTACGGACTGTTCAGCCTTGAGAGCTACATTAAGTAAACGTGATTTAATACCACGAATAGCACGATGGTGGATAACGGTGCAAGAATTTGATTTCAATGTGCAGAACAAACCTGGATTCACAATGTCTCATGTCGACGCATTAAGTAGGAATCCAATAACCTTTGAATCGGAGTTGGGGCCCAAAATTGGACCAGCTGTTTCTAGGATAACGCAAGAAGACTGGCTATTGACACTACAATTACAAGATACTGAGTTACAGCGAATTAGGAAAGTTCTGGATGATACTGAGTATTCGGACATCAAAAAGAACTATGTGATTTATATAAAAATATGTACGCTCTTGTTTGGAATGTGCATATGGTAAAGAACCAGCTGGACCGAAGGAAGGTCTCCTGCACCCGATTCATAAGGTTGATAAACCCTTTGATACGGTTCATATTGACCACTTAGGACCCTTTGTCAGGAGTACTAAAGGTTATTCTTACCTCCTTGTTTTAGTAGACGGATTCACCAAATTCTGTATTTTGACACCGTTACGTAATCTTAAGTCTACACCTACTATTCATGCTTTGGACAGTACTTTCTGCATAATTGGTTACCCCAATAGACTAATATCCGATCGGGGCTCAGCTTTTACGTCAAATGAATTTAAGAACTATTGTGAAGATTCTAAGATAAATCATATTCAAAATGCAGTTGCCTCCCCTCGAGCCAATGGGCAGGTGGAGAGATATAACAGAACTGTATTGGATGCCCTTACTACCTATGTTGATAAACTAGGTGAAAAACACTGGGACCGAGCACTGGGTAGATTACAATGGGGCTTAAATAATACGCTTAACAAAGGAATAGGGAAAACACCAGCTGAGGCACTTTTTGCAATTCCAATGGTTAGCAAAGGCGACAATATCTTTAGTTCTATCCTGAGTGAAACACGACAATTAGGTAATGTAGAGGAAATAAGAGAACAAATAAGTGAACACATAGATAAAAATCAACAGGCAGAAAAGAACAGATATGACAAAACTAAAACTAACGCTAAACAATATAAATTAGGTGACTTAGTAAAGATTTTGAAACCTATCCCAAATAACGAAGGTAATAGCAAGAAATTACTCCCAAAGTTTACCGGACCTTTTCGAATCACGAAGGTCTTAGAAAATGACAGGTATGAAGTATCGAGTATTCCTGGTACAAAGATAACATCTGGGCAGCAGATCGCATAAAGCCTTGGGTATCTATCTGTAATGGCGACATTGAGGATGAGGAAGACAGTAGTAGTGCGAGTGGCTCTGATACACGCGAAGTAATGGCAATGGGTTAAATAAAATAAAAATGATTATATATATGTACAAGTTTTCTCCTTTTAAATTTGAACTAGACTATTTGTAAGTCATAGAGAAATCAAAGTATAAACATTAATCTGAAATAAATATATAGTAAATAATTGGTGACTATGTAACAATATATGTAAACAGTGATTAAGAGATTTATGTATAAATAAAACAATTTACTAAAATGATAAATTTAGGCTTTACTACATTGATTGTAATTACGGAATATATAATTATGTGAATTTATCTAAATATGATGTAATGTGGACCAAACATGGCTTTGCCTAATAGTGAACGACAGTCGGCATTCTGAATGTTTGATTTTGATAGATCAATCAACATTTTGATAGCCTTATAAGATAGATCTTAGAATCTTCACAATAGTTCTTAAATTCATTTGACGTAAAAGCTGAGCCCCGATCGGATATTAGTCTATTGGGGTAACCAATTATGCAGAAAGTACTGTCCAAAGCATGAATAGTAGGTGTAGACTTAAGATTACGTAACGGTGTCAAAATACAGAATTTGGTGAATCCGTCTACTAAAACAAGGAGGTAAGAATAACCTTTAGTACTCCTGACAAAGGGTCCTAAGTGGTCAATATGAACCGTATCAAAGGGTTTATCAACCTTATGAATCGGGTGCAGGAGACCTTCCTTCGGTCCAGCTGGTTCTTTACCATATGCACATTCCAAACAAGTACATATTTTTATATAAATCACATAGTTCTTTTTGATGTCCGAATACTCAGTATCATCCAGAACTTTCCTAATTCGCTGTAACTCAGTATCTTGTAATTGTAGTGTCAATAGCCAGTCTTCTTGCGTTATCCTAGAAACAGCTGGTCCAATTTTGGGCCCCAACTCCGATTCAAAGGGTATTGGATTCCTACTTAATGCGTCGACATGAGACATTGTGAATCCAGGTTTGTTCTGCACATTGAAATCAAATTCTTGCACCGTTATCCACCATCGTGCTATTCGTGGTATTAAATCACGTTTACTTAATGTAGCTCTCAAGGCTGAACAGTCCGTAACTAAAGTAAACCTAACACCTAGTAAATAAACTCGAAACCGCTGAAGTGAAGCTACAAAAGCCAGTGTTTCTAGTTCATACGCGTGATATTTTTGTTCGTCTATCGATGTTTTCCTACTGAAATACGCGATTGGTTTCATCGGTTCACAGTCATTTTTCTTTTGTAGTAAAATACTACCTAAGCCATATTTACTGGCATCAGTATGTAAATATGTTTCATAATTAGGGTCATATATACCCAACACCGGTCTTTGTATCAACGCTTGTTTTAGTTTTGCAAATGCGGTCTGCTGTTCGATATCCCAGCACCATGTCTTGCCTTTTCTGGTCAAATCAGTGAGTGGTCTGGCGATGCTTGCAAAATTCTTTATGAACTTCCTAAAATAACTAGCCAGCCCAACGAATTGTCTGACTTCGTGTATATTACATGGTGTTGGAAATCGTTCAACAGCACTGATTTTTTCTTTCCCAGGTCTAATTCCGTGCTCGCCTATTTCATAACCAAGATATTCTAACTCTTCTTGAAAGAAATTACATTTTTGCAAATTTAGAGTTAGTTTAGCTTTTTGGATTAGTTTGAAAGTATTTAATCTCCGAAATTCCTCCTCAAAATCTTTACCTGGTATAAGGATGTCATCCATATAGGCAAGAGCGGAACTGAACCTCGAGTTACCTAGTACCTGATTGATTGCTCTTTGGAATACTGCTGGAGAATTAAGTAGGCCAAACGGCATTTTTTTGAACTGATAAAGTCCATCCGGTGTGACGAATGCTGTAAGGTGCCTACATTCGTCTTTAATTGGGATCTGATAGTAGCCACTAGCCAAATCTAATGAAGAATAATGTTTGTTTGCGCGAAACTTGGTAGATATGCATTAATCAGGTCTAAAACACTCTGTTTTTGTGGTAGTGTTAAGCTAGGGTTGATATTTATTTCATCTATAGTAAATGGTGTCAGAGATTTAGTATTAATTTGACGGCAAACGAATTCTGCGTCATTAACTAGAGGTTTTGAGCATCTTTGTAAGCATCAATATCTGCAGTGACTTCACCGATACATAAACTTAACCTGGTTCTACCTAATGGCACACATGATCCGTTACCAAAACCACGAATATTCGGAACATCGTTTAAGTCTATAGGTAAGGAATATTTATCAATAATGTCCTGTCGAATTAAAGTGCAATCACTTCCAAAGTCTACATAGCATTGCACTTTAATACTATCATTTATGATTGCAGATTTATAATATTTAGAATCAGATTTAAACTTTTATGTAAGCAAAGTTTTCTTATCCGGCTTAGAACTGTTAATCGACTGATTGTTATTATTTTTGAGGCGATAACACTCACCAACATTATGTCCAATCCTATGACAATTGTGACAACGAACTATGGTACAGGACATTTATTAGAAGTGTGGCCTAATCCTTTACAATTAAAACAGGAAACTTCATTCATACCTTTGCTGCGACATTGAATTGCACGATGTCCTACTTTATGACATTTAAAACATTTAATGTCACTCAATGAAAACATCGGAGCAGATCGTTTGACAAATCGAGAACTATTAGATTCTCTACATATATCTTTAAGAAACTTCAGTAGGTCTTCTGGATCTTGACACCTAGCCGAAGATGCACTGGCTCTAATGGTCCTATCCTTTATCCCATATACGAGACAGTCGACAGCTCGTTTTCCCGCTATATCACACGAGTTCAGAAATAACATCTTATCGTAATAATATTCGTCTATTGCTTCACCTATTTTCATTCGCCTGTCTAACATTTCAGACAATAACGCTCCATAATTACTCTCCGAAGGAAAAGCCTTTATCAATCTATTTTGCCATTCGGTCCATGTTAAGAGTATGGTTTGAAGACCTTCACACCACTTCTTAGCATGACCTCCTAATTTGGGCAAGGCGTAATGGGCAGTCTGTTCATCAGTCCATTGGTAGATCTTTGAGCATTATCTTTGGTATTAATCACAAACTTTAATTTACCATAATAAGAGGATATTATTTCCCAAATGATGGACGGAAAGTGATACCATTTTAATGCAAACAACATTAGCTCGTGTTGTACTGAGCCAAAAGCGTTTTCTAGGTCTATCCTATGTTGTTCCGCACCATCCCCCCTTTTCTTCTTAGCATGACCTCCTAATTTGGGCAAGGCGTAATGGGCAGTCTGTTCATCAGTCCATTGGTAGATCTTTGAGCATTATCTTTGGTATTAATCACAAACTTTAATTTACCATAATAAGAGGATATTATTTCCCAAATGATGGACGGAAAGTGATACCATTTTAATGCAAACAACATTAGCTCGTGTTGTACTGAGCCAAAAGCGTTTTCTAGGTCTATCCTATGTTGTTCCGCACCATCCCCCCTTTTCCGTATTAACTAGTTTAGAAACACAGTTTATTCCGATGAAACGTCAACCGACACGCATACAACTACCGTAAAGCCAACTACGATGATATTAATGATGACCTGCGTGAAGTCGACTGGTGCGCGAAGCTTTCACACCTCCCTGCTGAACAGGCGGTCGGAGTCTTTTATGATACGCTGTACGGTGTAATAAGTATTTTTAAGAGCAAGGAGCGGGCTTGGCGGAAATGGAAAACTTATAGAAACTTGTCCGATTATGAACACTTCTCGAGTTATCGTAAATTGCTGCATAGAGAGATGGTTACAGGTTTCCGCGGTTACATAAATTCTGTTGAAATAGTATACCTACGAATATAAAGACTTTCTGGTCTTATATCTCGAATAAGAAAGCTAAAACAAACTTCCCCAATAGTATGTATTATAAGGATGTGTCATCACAGAATCCTATGGACATATGTAACCTTTTTAGGGTTCCGTTTATAAGATCAGGGTAAGATTGAAACTAAATGTCGGTTGATCTTCCTTTATTTTATGTTGGTTGTTACAAGTTTTTAGTTCGTCCGCCTTAAGTCACTGCCGAAAACAGAATGAACCCTCTTCCCGATTCCACTATAGGTACGTGTCCGTAATATGTATCTACCTTCATTATGATTTCATAGCGATAATTATTTTAATTGTAAATAAATGACAATTATTGTAATATCCTCAATATAAATCTACATTATTTTTACAACTATCAAATAAACTAAATATGTTATAATTTAATATTAGAAATATAATCAACTTCCATTCTTATAAATAATTATTAACCGTATGATACTAACGGAAGTGGATAATAAACACACTTTTATAACTGTAGACTATACTCTTAATACTAAATGAATATAAATCTACCAACATGTTTCTGGTCTTTCATGAAAAGTAGGCGGGGTAATGTGGGTTCCTATCCGGGGACGATGACGAATGGGTCTCAAACCTCCACAGACGGTACCGATATTTGTGAAATGTTCGCTGGTTACTTCGCCTCAGTTTATGATACACAGCCAAATCCTTCGACGGGGTATTTGGAAAACATCCCAGACTCTTCCCAAGTAATGTCTATCTTAGAATTGCAACCGTCAGCAGTGTACCGAAAGCTTTGCGATATAAACTCTAATAAAGGAGCAGGTCCGGATGACATACCGCCAATATTTATTAAAAACTGTGCCAAGGTACTGACACTTCCCTTGTGGATGATTTATAGCAAATCTCTACAAGTGGGACTATTTCCCACAACATGGAAACTGGCAAAGGTGGTTCCCGTGCACAAGGACACTTTAGTCGAAAACTATCGGCCAATTTCGCTATTATCCACCATGGCCAAAATCTTCGAGTCACTTGTGTGTCCGGTTGTACTGCGGCATTTCAAATCCTTCCTTGCTGATTGCCAGCATGGGTTTGTGAGTTCCCGTTCGACATGCACTAACCTGGCGACCTTTATCGATGACGTAACTTGTACCCTCAACCGTGGAGGGCAAATGGATGTCATTTATACTGACTTCAGTAAAGCCTTTTACTTTCAGTAAAGGGGAATTCCAGCTAAATCCCTGTACAACTTACTTAAAGACCTCGGATTGCCAAGAGCTTCAGTAAGCTCTTTATTAAAACGTATATCAAAAGCGGCATTGTTAGGATCTTACCAAATTTGGATAGGTAGGGGGGGGAACACTACTGACGGTGGAGGTGAGCGCTGATGCATCAAAAGGTGGCCACCCTAAACCTACATCTGGGTCGCAAGTCCCAGTCGCCGTCATGGTGTTCCTCTCTGTACCACGCTATGGACCCGGCGACCGCACGGTGAATCCATGGAGTGCTGAGAATCGGATCTCTTTAAAATCTGACAGCCCGGAGAGACGGGATGACTACTGGAAAGACAGTTGACGCTGGAAAGACAGATGACAATTGGAAAGACAATGGACTGCTGGAAAGACAGCCGCGGGCAAGGGCCTAGCAAGCCCTGCCCTAGAATTTATCGCTAAAAGTCCAATAAAGAAAAATACCTCCAGGACAATCCGAGAGGGGGGGCGAAAGAATTGTCCACAGGTGGATAAAACAAACGACAATGGCGAGAATACGGACTTAACATGTGCAACGTGCGGGAAAGTATACAAGAAGAGAGCCTGGTTTCTGAAGCACTTAAAATCACACGATGGTGTTGGAGCAAGACAGTCGTCTGTAAGTTCTTCAACTATTGCCACGGATAGAGTTGACCCTCATATATCCCAAGGTGAGCCAGAGTGTGACACAAACCAGGAGCCCATAAACATCCGGGCCCGTCTTAGCATTCCCTCTTTAAAGTCGACCACCTGGAAAGCCCACGACCAAAACTTAGCCATCCTGTTAGAGCATTCCGGAACAAAGCAGGATTTAAACAGTCAGGTAGAATCTTTCCAGGTTAGCATTTACTCATATCTACATGAGCATTACCCACCATCATTACCATACGCGCGAAAAAACCGAGAAAACGCGTTCAAAATTAAAATGAGAAAGAAAAAGCGGGACCTTATCAAACGACTACGGTTTGCTAAAGCTATGGGCGATAATCAACTTAGTCATCAACTGGCCAGAGCTTTAAGGTCCATACTGAAATTAATTCAAGGAATTTCTGTTCAAATAATAAATGAAAACAATAATTTTAATAGAGCAAAACATGAAGTAGAGTTCGATAAGGACCCGTTTAAGTACTCGAGGAATATTTTTAGCGACAGAAAGCAAGATAGGCTACTGCTAAGTAACGATCAGATCCATAGCTACTATAAAAGTAATTATGAGGTGCCTAAATACGAAAAACAATACAGTAAACCAAACGCGCAAAAACCATTAGGCCCTCATTTCACATTTGACTGTAATCCACCTAGCTTAGACGAAATAGAACACCAAATCAAAAAGAAACCAACAAAAACCGCCCCAGGGCCTGATGGCATACCTTACATTATCTATAAAAAATGCCCATCGGTACGTAAACATGTTCTAAGCATATTCAATAGGATCTGGTCGAGTAAAGAAGTCCCAGCGGCCTTCGGCAAGGCTAATTTTGTGCTCATTCCAAAGAAAGAAATAGTAACTAGTCCAAAAGACGCTAGACCAATAGCATTAACCAATACAATTTCTAAAATTTTCTTCTCATGGCTTCAATTTAAAATGACAAATTTCATGATCAATAATAACTATTTCAGACCAAACCACCAAAAAGGGTTCCTACCCGGAATTTCAGGATGTCTGGAACACAATTCTTTACTGGCGGAAAGTTTAAAAGATGCCAGATCAAATGAAAAGCAAATAACAGTTTGTTGGATAGACCTAGAAAACGCTTTTGGCTCAGTACAACACGAGCTTATGTTGTTTGCATTAAAATGGTATCACTTTCCGTCCATCATTTGGGAAATAATATCCTCTTATTATGGTAAATTAAAGTTTGTGATTAATACCAAAGATGGATACACGCCACCTTTAAATTATAATGTGGGTTTGTTCCAAGGTTGCTGTTTATCACCTATAGTTTTCAATATAGTGATAAATATTTTAATAGACAACATTTCCACACACGACAAGAAGCTAAGCTAAGGCTATCGGTTTAAGCTAAACGGTAAATATACGGAGTCTATCCTCGCTTTCGCGGACGATTTGGCAATACTGTCTCGTAACCCAAAGCAGTGCCAGGACCTACTGCGTAGAGTAGACGATTTCTGTACATGGACAGATGGAATGAGAGCAAAACCTAGCAAATGCTACTGTCTATGTCTGGGTAGGCGGGGTACCAGGTATACTTCATATGACCCAGGGCTTAGTATAGGCGGGGAAAACGTTTCAACTATATCTGAAACCGTGCCTTTTAAATTCCTCGGAAGAAAGATTGACAACAGAGGTTGCACTCCAGCTTTGGACGAATTAATTGATAGTTTCATTATCGATTTAAAAAAGGTAGACCAACAACCAATAAGTAATGTTAAAAAAGCTTGGATCTATGACAATTATTTAACCTCGCGTCTTAACTGGCCGTTTCTTATATATGATATAAACCAGAGCCTCCTCAAAAAACTAGATGCGAGTGTCACGAAGACACTGAAGTCGTGGCTAGGGCTAGCTCAGTCGGCCGACCCGTCGGCACTATATAGATCCGCGAATAATTTTGGAATGACGCTTAAGAAGCCATCAGAACTCTATAAACACCTAAGAGTAACTAAAATGCACGTCTTATCGGAATCTAAAGACGAAATAGTAAAAGTCCTTCCAAAAGATAAAAATGCATCGGAGCTCGAATCACGCCTCCAGTTCCATAAAAGGTTCATGATAGGCTCGCAGACTGGTAGAGTAGGTCTAGGTAATATTCAGAGACAAACAGATAAAGAAATAACAAAATCTTTTCTTCAAGCAGACGAAAACAACACCTATAAGGTGCACGCAATGAACCTAGAAATGCAAAACGAATGGTTGACTCTAGGTGAATTTTGTATTCCCATAGCCTTAAAATGGCGTACCATAATATACGACTGGTCACCGGCCTTACTTAAATTTTACCTGAATGCATTCCAGTTGACCCTCCCCGACCAAAGCAATCTGGTCAGATGGGGAAAAGCCACAGATAAAACATGTAACTCATGTGGTGAAGCAACTGGTACGGCTAGGCACCTACTAGTGGGTTGTAAAACGCTATTAGACCGGGGTCATTACTCGCGCCGTCATGATAAGGTATTAGAAATCATACGTGAGGCTGTAAGTTTGGCGGTAGCTAGAGCGAAAAAAGGATTAACCACAAACCAAAGAAATGACATTGCGTTTGTAAAGGAAGGCTGCTCAAAGAAATCACTTCAAAAGCCTTATTCAATTTTGATAGCTGCCGTTGACTGGACAATACTCGTAGACACGTATGAGAAGCACTATAGGATACCGGAGGATGTCTGTGCCTCATCATCCAGACCCGACATATTCCTTTTTTCACGATCGCATAAGCGTGCAGTGCTTGTAGAACTCACAGTACCGTGGGAAACTAATATACCTAAAGACCACGCTATAAAGACAAACAAATACTTTGATTTGACTAACGAGTTAACCAAAAACGGCTACGTGGTTAAACTCTATGCCGTAGAAGTAGGAGCAAGGGGAATTCCAGCTAAATCCCTGTACAACTTACTTAAAGACCTCGGATTGCCAAGAGCTTCAGTAAGCTCTTTATTAAAACGTATATCAAAAGTGGCATTGTTAGGATCTTACCAAATTTGGATAGGTAGGGGGGGGAACACTACTGACGGTGGAGGTGAGCGCTGATGCATCAAAAGGTGGCCACCCTAAACCTACATCTGGGTCGCAAGTCCCAGTCGCCGTCATGGTGTTCCTCTCTGTACCACGCTATGGACCCGGCGACCGCACGGTGAATCCATGGAGTGCTGAGAATCGGATCTCTCTGACATTATGCACCATTGTGACAAATTAATTGATTACTATTTTAAAACTTTTCTTGTGACGTTTGTGTATTTTATGTTGTTTTTTTTTTGTGCCGGGCCGATTTGAGCCCTGAACTCGATCAAAATTGAGCATGCAGTGGCTGCCTTAAAAGGTTAAACAACCAAATAGATCGATCGTTTGTGTAATTATAGCATAGTATTGTTGTATTAACCAATGGCTGTCCTAATCAATAAATAAATAAATAAATAACATATTACCATATGGTTAGCCTGAAACTCTAACATTCGGCCTTTCCTGACACTAAGTTTGTCCTCAAACTTATAACTAATTACTACATCATACAAGAAAAAAAAAAGGAAAAAAAAACACATGTATCTGTCAATACCTATTACCCAATTTATGTTGAAAATACCCGTGGATCTGTCAACATGGTTAATCAATATTTTCAACCTACGCTAGTAAAATGCTGATTGATCTATCAAAATCATACATTTTAACCGTCACTTTATAGGTACCATTCTTGTTTAAATCTCTATTCACGAAAAGATCGAAATTACCCATGGATCTGTCAACATGGTACCAGTAATTTCAGTCCTGAGGCTCATAAAATGTCAATTGATCTATCAAAATCGAACATTTTAAATGTCGCCTCTCTCTCTCTCTCTCTCTCTCTATTGCTTTTTACTTTATCCACTCAACATCTTTAGATCTAAAGTAATAGATTGAAAATACCCGTGGATCTATCAACACGGTGAGCAATATTCCCAATCTTTACCCGATCAAATTTAGATCAATCAACACTTTGATAGGCTAGACGGCTATCAAAATGTTGATTGATCTATCAAAATCAAACATTCAGAATGCCGACTGTCGTTCACTATTAGGCAAAGCCATGTTTGGTCCACATTACATCATATTTAGATAAATTCACATAATTATATATTCCGTAATTACAATCAATGTAGTAAAGCCTAAATTTATCATTTTAGTAAATTGTTTTATTTATACATAAATCTCTTAATCACTGTTTACACATATTGTTACATAGTCACCAATTATTTACTATATATTTATTTCAGATTAATGTTTATACTTTGATTTCTCTATGACTTACAAATAGTCTAGTTCAAATTTAAAAGGAGAAAACTTGTACATATATATAATCATTTTTATTTTATTTAACCCATTGCCATTACTTAGCGTGTATCAGAGCCACTCGCACTACTACTGTCTTCCTCATCCTCAATGTCGCCATTACAGATAGATACCCAAGGCTTTATACGATCTGCTGCCCAGATGTTATCTTTGTACCAGGAATACTCGATACTTCATACCTGTCATTTTCTAAGACCTTCGTGATTCGAAAAGGTCCGGTAAACTTGCAAAAATGTAATTTCTTTCAAGAAGAGTTAGAATATCTTGGTTATGAAATAGGCGAGCACGGAATTAGACCTGGGAAAGAAAAAATCAGTGCTGTTGAACGATTTCCAACACCATGTAATATACACGAAGTCAGACAATTCGTTGGGCTGGCTAGTTATTTTAGGAAGTTCATACAGAATTTTGCAAGCATCGCCAGACCACTCACTGATTTGACCAGAAAAGGCAAGACATGGTGCTGGGATATCGAACAGCAGACCGCATTTGCAAAACTAAAATAAGCGTTGATACAAAGACCGGTGTTGGGTATATATGACCCTAATTATGAAACATATTTACATACTGATGCCAGTAAATATGGCTTAGGTAGTATTTTACTACAAAAGAAAAATGACTGTGAACCGATGAAACCAATCGCGTATTTCAGTAGGAAAACATCGATAGACGAACAAAAATATCACGCGTATGAACTAGAAACACTGGCTTTTGTAGCTTCACTTCAGCGGTTTCGAGTTTATTTACTAGGTGTTAGGTTTACTTTAGTTACGGACTGTTCAGCCTTGAGAGCTACATTAAGTAAACGTGATTTAATACCACGAATAGCACGATGGTGGATAACGGTGCAAGAATTTGATTTCAATGTGCAGAACAAACCTGGATTCACAATGTCTCATGTCGACGCATTAAGTAGGAATCCAATACCCTTTGAATCGGAGTTGGGGCCCAAAATTGGACCAGCTGTTTCTAGGATAACGCAAGAAGACTGGCTATTGACACTACAATTACAAGATACTGAGTTACAGCGAATTAGGAAAGTTCTGGATGATACTGAGTATTCGGACATCAAAAAGAACTATGTGATTTATATAAAAATATGTACTTGTTTGGAATGTGCATATGGTAAAGAACCAGCTGGACCGAAGGAAGGTCTCCTGCACCCGATTCATAAGGTTGATAAACCCTTTGATACGGTTCATATTGACCACTTAGGACCCTTTGTCAGGAGTACTAAAGGTTATTCTTACCTCCTTGTTTTAGTAGACGGATTCACCAAATTCTGTATTTTGACACCGTTACGTAATCTTAAGTCTACACCTACTATTCATGCTTTGGACAGTACTTTCTGCATAATTGGTTACCCCAATAGACTAATATCCGATCGGGGCTCAGCTTTTACGTCAAATGAATTTAAGAACTATTGTGAAGATTCTAAGATAAATCATATTCTGAATGCAGTTGCCTCCCCTCGAGCCAATGGGCAGGTGGAGAGATATAACAGAACTGTATTGGATGCCCTTACTACCTATGTTGATAAACTAGGTGAAAAACACTGGGACCGAGCACTGGGTAGATTACAATGGGGCTTAAATAATACGCTTAACAAAGGAATAGGGAAAACACCAGCTGAGGCACTTTTTGCAATTCCAATGGTTAGCAAAGGCGACAATATCTTTAGTTCTATCCAGAGTGAAACACGACAATTAGGTAATGTAGAGGAAATAAGAGAACAAATAAGTGAACACATAGATAAAAATCAACAGGCAGAAAAGAACAGATATGACAAAACTAAAACTAACGCTAAACAATATAAATTAGGTGACTTAGTAAAGATTTTGAAACCTATCCCAAATAACGAAGGTAATAGCAAGAAATTACTCCCAAAGTTTACCGGACCTTTTCGAATCACGAAGGTCTTAGAAAATGACAGGTATGAAGTATCGAGTATTCCTGGTACAAAGATAACATCTGGGCAGCAGATCGCATAAAGCCTTGGGTATCTATCTGTAATGGCGACATTGAGGATGAGGAAGACAGTAGTAGTGCGAGTGGCTCTGATACACGCGAAGTAATGGCAATGGGTTAAATAAAATAAAAATGATTATATATATGTACAAGTTTTCACCTTTTAAATTTGAACTAGACTATTTGTAAGTCATAGAGAAATCAAAGTATAAACATTAATCTGAAATAAATATATAGTAAATAATTGGTGACTATGTAACAATATGTGTAAACAGTGATTAAGAGATTTATGTATAAATAAAACAATTTACTAAAATGATAAATTTAGGCTTTACTACATTGATTGTAATTACGGAATATATAATTATGTGAATTTATCTAAATATGATGTAATGTGGACCAAACATGGCTTTGCCTAATAGTGAACGACAGTCGGCATTCTGAATGTTTGATTTTGATAGATCAATCAACATTTTGATAGCCGTCTAGGCTATCAAAATGTTGATTGATCTAAATTTGATCGGGTAAAGATTGGGAATATTGCTCACCGTGTTGATAGATCCACGGGTATTTTCAATCTATTACTTTAGATCTAAAGATGTTGAGTGGATAAAGTAAAAAGCAATAGAGAGAGAGAGAGAGAGAGAGAGGCGACATTTAAAATGTTCGATTTTGATAGATCAATTGACATTTTATGAGCCTCAGGACTGAAATTACTGGTACCATGTTGACAGATCCATGGGTAATTTCGATCTTTTCGTGAATAGAGATTTAAACAAGAATGGTACCTATAAAGTGACGGTTAAAATGTATGATTTTGATAGATCAATCAGCATTTTACTAGCGTAGGTTGAAAATATTGATTAACCATGTTGACAGATCCACGGGTATTTTCAACATAAATTGGGTAATAGGTATTGACAGATACATGTGTTTTTTTTCCTTTTTTTTTTCTTGTATGATGTAGTAATTAGTTATAAGTTTGAGGACAAACTTAGTGTCAGGAAAGGCCGAATGTTAGAGTTTCAGGCTAACCATATGGTAATATGTTATTTATTTATTTATTTATTGATTAGGACAGCCATTGGTTAATACAACAATACTATGCTATAATTACACAAACGATCGATCTATTTGGTTGTTTAACCTTTTAAGGCAGCCACTGCATGCTCAATTTTGATCGAGTTCAGGGCTCAAATCGGCCCGGCACAAAAAAAAAACAACATAAAATACACAAACGTCACAAGAAAAGTTTTAAAATAGTAATCAATTAATTTGTCACAATGGTGCATAATGTCAAATTTAAATGTAAATTAATGTCAAGTAATTAATTATAATGCAATCATGTCGATTAAACAGTAATAAATACGAAAATTATGAGTTATATCTAAAATAGATGGTTTTGTACATTGTCAATATTTATATAGGACAGCTAAGGATACAAAAAAAAAA
Organism: Cybosia mesomella; assembly: GCA_946251805.1. NCBI lineage: Eukaryota > Metazoa > Arthropoda > Insecta > Lepidoptera > Erebidae > Cybosia > Cybosia mesomella. Next base: position 16,191,790 of record OX276408.1, on the reverse strand, counting down.
AAGAAAACATTAGTGACCAAAACTTAACATTAAATGAATACATATCAAATTCAAACAAATCAATGTCAAACAAGTCAAATCAAGTTAAAATCAAAATTACTATTGAAATTAAAATCAAAATTAAAATTAAAATTAAAATTAAAATTAAAATTAAAATTAAAATTAAAATTAAAATTAAAATTAAAATTAAAATTAAAATTAAAATTAAAATTAAAATTAAAATTAAAATTAAAATTAAAATTAAAATTAAAATTAAAATTAAAATTAAAATTAAAATTAAAATTAAAATTAAAATTAAAATTAAAATTAAAATTAAAATTAAAATTAAAATTAAAATTAAAATTAAAATTAAAATTAAAATTAAAATAAAATAAAATATAAGTAAATCAAAAATAGTTTCTATGACCAATCAGGAATGCCTTGAGAATCGCTAACATTGTTCTAGGTCAACTTTAATTTGATCATTTTTTTGAAGGTGGTGAATGAATCATGGTAGATATCCACTGACGAACTGCAACTATTAAGTAACCGACATAGGCGGGGGATGACTGAATTCCTACCAAACTTTGTTTTCCTGAGAGGGGCTGCAAGGGGTGCGATCGCTTTCCTCGGGTTTCTCGAAGGCACAGTCAGTCTAAATTTACTCAATAACTGTGGGCAGTCTATCAGCCCTCTCATAATTTTGAACAAAAAAGACATATCCAAGAAGTCTCTACGCTGGGCAAGAGATTGCACACCGAAGTGTAGCTGCCTCTCATTGTATGACGTCAAGGAATATTTCAGTCCTACACTGTGGCATAAATGCCATAAGAACCTCTTCTGTACTCTTTGCAGTCTTAGTGAGTGAACAGGGTAGTGCGGCCCCCATATTTGACTACAATACTCCAAAATGCTACGGACTAAGGTGTTTTATAATAAAATCTTTGTATTTGGTCTTCGGAAAGCTTTTCCATTACGAATGACAAAACCCAGCATTTTCGAGGCTCTCTTGATAGTCTGCTCTATATGAGGCACAAAAGTTAACTTACTGTCAATGACAACACCCAGGTCCCTCACAGTTTCAACCTCCTCTATACTACTGCCCTGTATGCAGTAGGTTTTAGTTTCCTGGTGAACCTTATAAAGCAGCATTTTTTGGGATTCAGTTGCATGCCGTTCATAGTGCACCAGTTTATCACCTGATTTAGGTCATTCTGCAATTCAGTAACGTGATTAGATGTTGAAATTACTTTTGCAATTTTTAAATCATCAGCATACATATAGAGCACAGAGAAGTTCAGGTATGAGGGCAAATCATTGATGTAGATATTAAATAAAATCGGGCCCAAATGAGAACCCTGCGGTACACCCGATGTTATGTCATATGACTTGGATCGATAACCATTTACTACTACATAAAAGCTCCGATTGCTCAGATACGATTCCAACCATGATAAGAGATGGCCAGTGAAACCGTAACTTATGTAAAAGTGATCCATGGGGCACTCTATCGAAGGCTTTACTGAAGTCAGTATAAATGACATCCATTTGCCCTCCACGGTTGAGGGTACAAGTTACGTCATCGATAAAGGTCGCCAGGTTAGTGCATGTCGAACGGGAACTCACAAACCCATGCTGGCAATCAGCAAGGAAGGATTTGAAATGCCGCAGTACAACCGGACACACAAGTGACTCGAAGATTTTGGCCATGGTGGATAATAGCGAAATTGGCCGATAGTTTTCGACTAAAGTGTCCTTGTGCACGGGAACCACCTTTGCCAGTTTCCATGTTGTGGGAAATAGTCCCACTTGTAGAGATTTGCTATAAATCATCCACAAGGGAAGTGTCAGTACCTTGGCACAGTTTTTAATAAATATTGGCGGTATGTCATCCGGACCTGCTCCTTTATTAGAGTTTATATCGCAAAGCTTTCGGTACACTGCTGACGGTTGCAATTCTAAGATAGACATTACTTGGGAAGAGTCTGGGATGTTTTCCAAATACCCCGTCGAAGGATTTGGCTGTGTATCATAAACTGAGGCGAAGTAACCAGCGAACATTTCACAAATATCGGTACCGTCTGTGGAGGTTTGAGACCCATTCGTCATCGTCCCCGGATAGGAACCCACATTACCCCGCCTACTTTTCATGAAAGACCAGAAACATGTTGGTAGATTTATATTCATTTAGTATTAAGAGTATAGTCTACAGTTATAAAAGTGTGTTTATTATCCACTTCCGTTAGTATGATACGGTTAATAATTATTTATAAGAATGGAAGTTGATTATATTTCTAATATTAAATTATAACATATTTAGTTTATTTGATAGTTGTAAAAATAATGTAGATTTATATTGAGGATATTACAATAATTGTCATTTATTTACAATTAAAATAATTATCGCTATGAAATCATAATGAAGGTAGATACATATTACGGACACGTACCTATAGTGGAATCGGGAAGAGGGTTCATTCTGTTTTCGGCAGTGACTTAAGGCGGACGAACTAGAAACTTGTAACAACCAACATAAAATAAAGGAAGATCAACCGACATTTAGTTTCAATCTTACCCTGATCTTATAAACGGAACCCTAAAAAGGTTACATATGTCCATAGGATTCTGTGATGACACATCCTTATAATACATACTATTGGGGAAGTTTGTTTTAGCTTTCTTATTCGAGATATAAGACCAGAAAGTCTTTATATTCGTAGGTATACTATTTCAACAGAATTTATGTAACCGCGGAAACCTGTAACCATCTCTCTATGCAGCAATTTACGATAACTCGAGAAGTGTTCATAATCGGACAAGTTTCTATAAGTTTTCCATTTCCGCCAAGCCCGCTCCTTGCTCTTAAAAATACTTATTACACCGTACAGCGTATCATAAAAGACTCCGACCGCCTGTTCAGCAGGGAGGTGTGAAAGCTTCGCGCACCAGTCGACTTCACGCAGGTCATCATTAATATCATCGTAGTTGGCTTTACGGTAGTTGTATGCGTGTCGGTTGACGTTTCATCGGAATAAACTGTGTTTCTAAACTAGTTAATACGGAAAAGGGGGGATGGTGCGGAACAACATAGGATAGACCTAGAAAACGCTTTTGGCTCAGTACAACACGAGCTAATGTTGTTTGCATTAAAATGGTATCACTTTCCGTCCATCATTTGGGAAATAATATCCTCTTATTATGGTAAATTAAAGTTTGTGATTAATACCAAAGATGGATACACGCAACCCTTAAATTATAATGTGGGTTTGTTCCAAGGTTGCTGTTTATCACCTATAGCTTTCAATATAGTAATAAATATTTTAATAGACAACATTTCCACACACGACAAGAAGTGGGGCTATCGGTTTAAGCTAAACGGTAAATATACGGAGTCTATCCTCGCATTCGCGGACGATTTGGCAATACTGACTCGTAACCCAAAGCAGTGCCAGGACCTACTGCGTAGAGTAGACGATTTCTGTACATGGACAGATGGAATGAGAGCAAAACCTAGCAAATGCTACTGTCTATGTCTGGGTAGGCGGGGTACCAGGTATACTTCATATGACCCAGGGCTTAGTATAGGCGGGGAAAACGTTTCAACTATATCTGAAACCGTGCCTTTTAAATTCCTCGGAAGAAAGATTGACAACAGAGGTTGCACTCCAGCTTTGGACGAATTAATTGATAGTTTCATTATCGATTTAAAAAAGGTAGACCAACAACCAATAAGTAATGTTAAAAAAGCTTGGATCTATGACAATTATTTAACCTCGCGTCTTAACTGGCCGTTTCTTATATATGATATAAACCAGAGCCTCCTCAAAAAACTAGATGCGAGTGTCACGAAGACACTGAAGTCGTGGCTAGGGCTAGCTCAGTCGGCCGACCCGTCGGCGCTATATAGATCCGCGAATAATTTTGGAATGACGCTTAAGAAGCCATCAGAACTCTATAAACACCTAAGAGTAACTAAAATGCACGTCTTATCGGAATCTAAAGACGAAATAGTAAAAGTCCTTCCAAAAGATAAAAATGCATCGGAGCTCGAATCACGCCTCCAGTTCCATAAAAGATTCATGATAGGCTCGCAGACTGGTAGAGTAGGTCTAGGTAATATTCAGAGACAAACAGATAAAGAAATAACAAAATCTTTTCTTCAAGCAGACGAAAACAACACCTACAAGGTGCACGCAATGAACCTAGAAATGCAAAACGAATGGTTGACCCTAGGTGAATTTTGTATTCCCATAGCCTTAAAATGGCGTACCATAATATACGACTGGTCACCGGCCTTACTTAAATTTTACCTAAATGCATTCCAGTTGACCCTCCCCGACCAAAGCAATCTGGTCAGATGGGGAAAAGCCACAGATAAAACATGTAACTCATGTGGTGAAGCAACTGGTACGGCTAGGCACCTACTAGTGGGTTGTAAAACGCTATTAGACCGGGGTCATTATTCGCGCCGTCATGATAAGGTATTAGAAATCATACGTGAGGCTGTAAGTTTGGCGGTAGCTAGAGCGAAAAAAGGATTAACCACAAACCAAAGAAATGACATTGCGTTTGTAAAGGAAGGCTGCTCAAAGAAATCACCTCAAAAGCCATATTCAATTTTGATAGCTGCCGTTGACTGGACAATACTCGTAGACACGTATGAGAAGCACTATAGGATACCGGAGGATGTCTGTGCCTCATCATCCAGACCCGATATATTCCTTTTTTCACGATCGCATAAGCGTGCAGTGCTTGTAGAACTCACAGTACCGTGGGAAACTAATATACCTAAAGACCACGCTATAAAGACAAACAAATACTTTGATTTGACTAACGAGTTAACCAAAAACGGCTACGTGGTTAAACTCTATGCCGTAGAAGTAGGAGCCAGGGGAATTCCAGCTAAATCCCTGTACAACTTACTTAAAGACCTCGGATTGCCAAGAGCTTCAGTAAGCTCTTTATTAAAACGTATATCAAAAGCGGCATTGTTAGGATCGTACCAAATTTGGATAGGTAGGGGGGGGGAACACTACTGACGGTGGAGGTGAGCGCTGATGCATCACAAGGTGGCCACCCTAAACCTACATCTGGGTCGCAAGTCCCAGTCGCCGTCATGGTGTTCCTCTCTGTACCACGCTATGGACCCGGCGACCGCACGGTGAATCCATGGAGTGCTGAGAATCGGATCTCTAATATGGGACTGCATGACACTGTCTTAGAGTCAATGTTGGAAATAAACAAGTCAAGTATACGCCCGAGGGGGTTTTTAAAATTGTTAAATTGGAAACCATTACTCATAGATAAAAAATTCAACAATAATTGACCGACTGAATCCAAGGGGGAATCCGTACGAACAATGACATGGTTTCCCTGAGGCAGCCAGTCAACACTGGGAATGTTAAAATCACCTGTATTAAAAAATGACTCGACTGAGGGATCAATGACCGTGTTCTGTAGCATATCAAAGTATTTACTATACCTATACATCTACAGGTGTGTTCGGAGGTAGGTACACAGCCGCAAGGGCACGCCGCAATAGCGGCGGTAAGGCCCATCATGGAGGATTGGCTGGAGAGGCGACACGGAAGCCTCTCGTACCGATTGACGCAGGTGATCTCCGGGAAGGGGTGCTTCGGGGACCACCTGCATCGGATCAGGAAGGAGCCAACGCCTGAGTGTCATCACTGCGATGCGAGCGAGGACTCAGGGCTGCACACGCTGGCGGACTGCCCGGCGTGGGAGGCGCCGAGGCGTGACCTCGTGGCAGCCATCGGGGTGGGAGTCCTCTCGCTCGGCAGCATGATTGCGGCAATGGTGCGGAGCGCGAGCGCGTGGGCCGCCGCCGCCTCCTTCTGCGAGCATGTAATGCTCGCGAAGGAGGTGGCGACGCGCGCCCGGGAGAGACTTAGAACTCTCCCGGTCCGCCGAGCCCGCAACTTGCTCGCCGCGCGTCGCAGGCGACTCAGGCGCCGGAGGTCGCTTAACGACCTCCGTCCTCCATGAGCGCAGGCCTGGGGGTGGCGGGTGAGGCCACCTGTCACCCCAGCAGAAGCAGGCCGGGATGGTAGGGCGACTAGCGCCCCTCCCCCAAACCGGGGCAAGACGGGGACACCGTGGTTCCCAAACCCGAGGGGGCCATCTCGAAACCGGAGATGGCCCAGGGTCAGTCGGGGTGCGAGGGATATGCTCTATGGGCAACCTTACACCCCGGCGTCTGCAGACCCGAGACGGCGTGCGGTTTTAGTCGGTTCCAGCCCGACATAACCGCCCCCGCTGGCACGCGGGGGGGTATCCGAAGGGATTTCCGCACAAAAAAAAAAAAAAAGGTATACAGCCGCAGACGCCGGGGTGTAAGGTTGCCCATAGAGCAACCTTACACCCCGGCGTCTGTAGACCCGAGACGGCGTGCGGTTTTAGTCGGTTCAAGCCCGACATAACCGCCCCCGCTGGCCGGCGGGGGGGTATCCGAAGGGATTTCCGCACGAAAAAAAAAAAAAAAGTACCTACACAGCACTGATGATATGACGTTTATTGGCTTCAGACGCGGGAAGTTGTATCATAATTTGTTCAATATAAGTGCAGTCAAGTTGTGTTGTTACCCTAGTCGGTTGTAGCTCACGCCGTATTGCTACTAGAACACCGCCTCCATCGAGCTTTCTTGAAACAGTCCTGTCACGATCGCATCTAAAAACAAGGTAGCGGTCGTCGACAAGTTCATTATCTTGAATGTCAGAAATGAGCCAAGTTTCCGTCAATATTAATATGTCATAAGAATTAGCCATAATATTCATATAATATATAATGTCTGCAACTTTGCGAAACCCTCCACAATTTTGATAATAAATTACTAAGTTATTACTAGCCATTTGGAATGTTCACTTAATAAACTAGGACGGTTGCCAGCTTGGCAATCAACCCAAACTTAAGCGTAGCGAGATTTGCCTATCCAACAATAGGTCAACGTGATCGGTCGACTTTTTCCATTGATTTGGTTTTTCGGTGATTATTCCTCGATGGTAAGACCGATCTGGACATTCGACCCCTTACGACACTCAGTAATGTCTACTTGATCACCGTGGCAAATTTGGTCGAGATAGGTCAAACGGTCTCGGAGGAGTATCATTTGTTTGAAATGCAACTTTGAAACCAAAGATGCTTCGCTCGCCTTCGGCTCGCTACGCTTAATAAGTGTTTGTAATAAAATATTTTTTACAATAATATAATTATTATTGTCGATAGTGTGCAATCCCAACAAGCCATAAATATACAAGCATAATACTAATACACTCGCACCACGTCCACAGCATAGATCAGTTTTTACTGGTTATATTTAATAAAGAGAAGGTTATGTGTCATGACATTCAGATGAAACAAAAAAAAACGGACATAAGGATATTAAGGATATTATAAAGCTACCCACAAAGCCACCAGAAACAATCAATAACAATATAGGACAAAGCTGCATGAGTCTAGGTGCACCCAGACATCTGAGTAACAGACAATCGTTAAGTGTAACACTACATACATGATAAGTAAAATATAAAGGATACAAAATTAGTAAGGATAGCAAATATTTAGTGTCTTTGCGTTGACGTGCTCGTTTTGTCACTAGCCTTCAAGCTCAGCCACTAGATTTCAAAAATTTGTAGCGCAATTAGACCACAGCGAAAAAACTTGCGCCAAGTTTTTGAAATCAGCACCTTTATATATGCAACCCATGCATAATAGTACATTACGATATTAGTGCGTTAAGGTGGTTATAACATGCGAGGCGGAATTTCAGCCCGAGCCGAAGGCGAGGGCGTAATTGAGCCGAGCATGTTATAACCAATACGCACGTATATCGTACGACGTTTTTTAACACATTTACGAGGAAACAGAAAAAAAAAACATTTTATATTTTGTTCATTTTTAATTATTGAAACAGTGAAATTACAATTATTAAAATGATACGTAGTTGTAGTTGGTTTTTTAATCATGTTTATTATTATTACTATTCATAATGTCATTGTTTTGTGTTAGGGTAAATGTTGGAGACGGAGAAACTTCTTGAAAGGCGGCAGAAGAGCATTGTAATTCGTCATTAGTTGTAAATAAAAAAGTATCATCAGTAGAAGTAGAGGGGCGCGGCTCGGGGCAAAACTTCTTCGTTTGTGGCTCCAAATTTATTGCCTGAGTTATTTTGGCGCTATTTTGTTTTTAGTGTTTGGGATTTTAACTAAAAGCATTTAGCCTTGATTTTCAATGTCTTTTGTGGTAATATTGTGAAGCTCTTGCCGTCTACATGACCATTAATACCAAATATTAACGCAACCTGAAAATAAATAAAAATGTGTCGTTAAAAAATATGTAAAAGAGCATGTACAGTAGGTAGATCAATACATAAAATAAGGAGGCAAATTGACTTTTGTTGCCAGGTACTGGCTATCTGGAGCATCTTTTAGAAACTTTTCAACGTCATTTGATGACAGTACCTTAGATTTTTTCTTTATAAAACCATTAGAGCGTCTCTTTAAAATGTAATGAGATTTGAAAATAAATTAATATCGACACCATTTTTCATCTTGAGGGTACTTTTCAGCATAGAATATGTTGTCCACAACGAGCTAGGCTTATATTTACTAGCTAGTTCATTAAAATACGCCAAAACTACATTTTCGAAAAAGACTTGGCATTTTTCATGTTTTTCCACTTCAAGAAATTTTCATACGTGGTTATGTATCTGTCCTTGGATATTGACGGCAGCAAGCTGTCGCATGCGGTTCGCGCTTCTGTTAGTATATCCGGTGGAGTTGAAGTAATATATTGCTCATCTTCATTATTGAAAGTTGTCATTTTTAGATATTCACAATACAAGTATAAAGAAAAGAAAATTTGAGAAAAAAGGGAAGGGGATTATTTTCTGCCGTGGCTGCGTGAAAATGTTGGCAAAGACGCTAGAGCATGCAGCCAAGTTTTTAAATTACCGAATAAACTGTTTTATTTTATTTTAAATAAACTCAATCTGTGAATGCACACTGTTGCTTTCCCGCCATTTTAACAGCGCGCTAGCGCTGCCTACTGACTGGCGCCGCGCGGCGATTAGTTCGAAATTTGAATAGCAACAGCGCGCTGCTCACTAGCTGGAGTCGTGCGGCGGCGATCAGTTCCATATTTGAAATGGCAAATCATACTGTTATGGAATTTGTATGGAATATAACCTATTTGCTTTGGTAACACACGCGTTTTTTATGACCCGCTTTACATATTTAAAACCGGTGGAATTACATCAGCTTTACGACCAAGGGTGTTAAAAAAATATTATTTTAGTTTTTTGGTTAGCCTTTACGACAGTGAGTGCCATAGATATATAATACGAAATAAGGTCACGTGACGTGAAGCCAAATGTTTCCCTAAAATGGCGTCGCCCCGCCTACTGCAAATAGTGTTGTTACTGTATGGATGATGGTGCCCATATCGATAAAAAAGCTATACTGGCACATTTGTATGTATAGGTTATACATTTATTTTTTCTGTTATTAATGTTTTGTTTCAAACATAATTCGTATAACATACTCGTATCTCTACTTTTTGTTTATCATTCATCTAACTACGACTAATATCGGACATAAGAACTCAAACAACACATTAAACAAATATGTAAATCCACGTCCACTTACGTTATGATTTACTATTTGTATTCATGTGTAGGTGGATGTACAAATATTTTTTATTTTTCTACTAAACAACGTAATTGCCTAATGATACTTACCTGCTGTTGTAACCTATGCCTATACTCATTCTCATTATAAATATGAAAGAGAATTTGCTGGTTAGTCCTTCACACGCCGAGGTGCAAGCTACATCTCATCTCATTAGAGTCACGGACGAAAGCTAGTATTTTATATAATTCATCGGACATGGTGATTTCAAGCAAATCGCTCACGTCGGATTTATTATTTGTAAAGATCTCAATAAAGACAATTGAGAATTTTCTAGAATTTTAGAAAACTTCAATAAGAAGAAATGTGTGGCGACTAAGCTCACAATTTTCTGAATATTATCGTTTGTTAACTTAATAATATTGTTACTTTTATTATGTTATTCATCAGGCAGGCAGTTGCTACAACTAATAGTTGCCTGTATCCTGTGTTTCTATGTAATATTGTCTTTTCTATTACTTAATAAAATAATTGGTAAAAACTTTTTAAAAACCAGGGTTTAATTAAAAACTTTGGTTGTACTAAAACGAAAGTAATAATTCAATGCTTGCAACCCTTGGGTTGTGCTGATTTCAAAAGCTAGTATCGCGCAAGTTCTTAATTGTGATAAAAGCTTATGAAATGAGCACGATCCAAGGGTTAGCAAGCCAAGCAAAGGTCGCAAGCATTTATAAAAAGATATCCAATTTGTTCTTAAATCGGTTAACAGTTTGTGCCGATATGATGTCATCAGGAAGTTTTTTCCACTCTAACAAAAATGCTTCTTCACGCATAAAAGTACTGAACAGATTTTGATTGGTGTAAGCACCTAGGTTAACTAGGTAGGTTAACACCTATGGTACTTTTTGCTGCGATAACGGACATTATAAATCACTTGTCATGAATGGGTCTGGGTTTTAAGATAAGAAATAAACAATACCAAAATAAAACAATGATTACTCATTAGGAATAAATAATTTATTCATGACGGAATAATATCAATTTAGTTAAAAAAAAACTTTTGGATACATGTTCCGAATGTTTTTTTTCCATAGAACTTAAATCTTAAATTCAAATAACTTGAAATCACAGCTTTTATTAATAATAATTTATGGGAACTCTGATGTTCACTGTTAGCATGATTAAATATATCGTGATTTTCAAAGTGCTCCATTAAAAATTTGAATATATAAATATAATAATGTTCGGGCTTAGCCTTATGGATTAAATTCTGTTTTAGAATTTTTTCTGTATTCTTAATTATTTTAATTAAAGCTGGGGACGGGTAAGTTAACCCACCTCTGTTTTTTTTTTTCAATTAAACTAAATGTGTATTGCTCCCTCGAGCCATGTAAAAGCCCAATACACTCATCACATTTTAAAGATTTTGTCAATTTCCTGGCTATAAAGCCTGCTATGTATAGAAGTACCTGTTCCGTATATTCACTCTGCGAAAAATTTAAGTGATCCAGGTACTCCTCATAGAGTGTACTATCATCTTCTTCAATTAATATGTTTTTATCAGTAAGTTTATTTATGTTTTTTACAGGATCATCTGTACTAGGACAATTCAAAATTGATATTTGTTCAAGGGGGATACAGTTTCCAATCCCATGATCCCTGATTTCAGCCCGGATTAACAATTTTTTGTAGGCTGCTTTAAATTGTACAGCATTGGGATTATTATTGTATCCACCTCTTGAACGAATAGCTGAAAAAAAAAGTTTTAGATGATCCTGTGAAATTTTATATAAAGGCAAGTACTCTAAATATTTTTTTTCAATGACAAGTGTTTCATACAAATTGAGAGCACTCGACATATTCACAAGCATTCCTATAAACCCTGTTTTACGACGAGAAGCGACTATTAACTGCCCTGTTTCCAATTTTAATTTTAGTATATAATTTCTTGCTTCAGCGAACATTTGTATTACATCCCCATAATTTTTACAAAATATGGCCTTTTTCCAGCCTGGTGGCCGAAGAGATCGGCTGTTGAGGCAGTCAAAAACATTATTTATAATTTTTATAAATCTTGCTGTTGTACTACAGCCTTGAAATTGTGACAGTTTTAATGTATCCTCGCAAAATTCTAGCGCGTCTGCAACAGAGTTACTAAAGAGCTGAGTTGCAAGACGCACTTTCATTTTTTGAGTGGCAAACTCTATGTGGGCTTTACTTAATTTTGTACCCATGTGAAGCCCTTCTTTTTCTTGAAGATCAAGAAGCAATGTGACGTATTTAAAATCGACTTTGTTTTCATTTGGGTCGATTATTATTTTTAAATCGCCAAATGCGTTTCTAATTAATTTTATTGAATGACAAGGGTCAATAAGAGCAAAAAGTTTTTGATTTCCAATACAAAATTCAGTTTTTTCTTGATTTTTTTGCAAATTACAACCAAGTTCCTGAAACATAGCAAAATTAGCTGCTAGTCCGTCACAAGTAAGCGCAACTATTTTTACACCCACTGTTTCCACCATATCGATGCAAATTCGCACTAAGTGAGCTTTTTGCTGTCCTGTTAAAGCATTAATTAAAAAATATCCCACTGGGAGTTTCCATGTGTCATTAATTGAAATAACGAGCATTACGAAACATTCGTTGGCTTCTTCTGCAGAATCTGATTCATCCGTTATGCCTGTATTCACCCTTCCATAAAACTTTTTAGTGGAATTATCCCAATACAGACCTTTTCTTATTGCCATCTCGTCAATAACGAGGGTGCACAGAATTGGTCTTGCACTATTTTGGGCCTTAACTTTTAATGTTTTCAATGCCTCACCAGTAAACCCTGGTTCTGCGTTAATTCGCTGGTACCATTTTGAGAGAGTTCGAGAGTGAGGTAAGCAACCCTTATAAGTTGACCTTACAAATCTATAGGCTTTGGGTGATAAAAAGTTCAGTGTAAGTGCAAACTTACGTATGTCCTCACCATAGGTTCGTGGGCAAGTTTCACCCCTATGCTTTAAAACTTGCCTAGAAAGAAATTCTTGAGACCCAGCACATTCTTCCAATAAAATGGCACCTTCACTATCAACTAAATTTAGTTTCTTCAAATCATCAATTAAATTTTCGAATGTAAGTACCTTCTGCTTTAGCCTGCGGCATTTTTGATTGAGGGCCTTTATTTTATTTTGTTGTATCTCCACTTGCCTTTTTTTTTTTTTTTTTTTATCGTGCGGAAATCCCTTCGGATACCCCCCCGCCGGCCAGCGGGGGCGGTTATGTCGGGCTTGCACCGACTAAAACCGCACGCCGTCTCGGGTCTTCAGACGCCGGGGTGTAAGGTTACCCATAGAGCATATCCCTCGCACCCCGACTGACCCTGGGCCATCTCACCACTAACAGCATCGCTCATCCTGTCTCCTCTGAAAGCAGAGGAGTACGGAGAGCGTGTTCCCGCCACGTTGGGTATTGGCCGACGATCAATGCCAACCCTATGAAGGGGTGAAGGGGAAGCCATTGACCGCCGCCCAGGGTGTACCGGCCGCTCCGATTCCGTTCCCCCCGGACTGCAGCGGGATCGGAATCGGAGCGACACTCGAGGAGGTTACCCAACACACACCCCTATCTCCACTTGCCTGGATAACTTTTGCATTCTGTCTTTTGTTTTAGTGGCCAACACCTGAAAGTAACATAACAAAACTTACAAATTTGATATGGTGTTCAAAAGAAAAAAATTAAGTTTTGGGTTAATGAAAATTAATTAAGATTGAAACAGTTGATTAAATTTAAATAGGAGTTAAGTTGGTCTCGACAATTTTTTACATTTTGTATTCTTTGAACATTAAAATAATACTAACCACAGAGCTTTCCCCAGGATTTTTAGGCAAGTCAAGATCCATGTCTGCAGTTTGCATTTGTTCTGAATCCATGGGGTTTATTATATCTATATCCATTGGTATAAGCTGAAAACATACAATGTTTTTATTGAGTTGTCTATTCTAATATTAAAAGGGGGAAACGATTTGATTTGTATGTTTGTTCTGGATAAACTCAAAAGCTTCTGAAACCCAATTTTAAAATTATTATACCGCCAATCGAAGGCCTATTTTCAGCAAGTAAAATAGGCTATCTTCAATTATTTTTCAAATTGGTGATTGCTTTGAAAATTGCAATTATTTATCTTCAGGTATAAAAAATGTGTTTTAATTTACATGTTTATCTACCCGAGTGAAGAGATATGATTTGCATGTCTCTAAATACAATAAAAGTACAAATAAAAAGAACTATTAACAAATATGTTAGTATCATCGCAAACTTAAACTAAATTAATAATTCCAGCAGTTCGCAACTAACGGCCTAGTGTTCAAACGATACTGAACTTTGAGAGGTGACCAAATCTATTTCTGTCGCAACTATTCGCCTTAAAGCGACGGTGGCAGAATGAGAGTGGAGGGCAACTTAAAATTAAGTGGTGTTAGAGCATTTGCCTGTATGTCAATAATGGTATAGGAAGACTTACATTGCAAGGTGGTAAGATATCAATTGCACATTGTTCTTCGGCTGGGAGATAACTTGAAGTACTAGGCTATAATAAAAACAAAACATTAATTATACCAGCATTCTACTTCTGTCATATTTTAAGACTTGCAGTGTGTGCATTTCACAATAATGTGTATAAATTAAATTAAAAAATATGAAGCTCACCTCTTGTACACCTATATTATCAATTTTTGTAGACAATGCTACTCTAGGTTCCATTGGCGAACACGTAAACTGAAAAAATAATAATTTTATAAGCACTCTAATTGTTTACAATTTATATTATAAAATATATATTAAATATTTGCAGAGGCCAAATAGATACTTACTGGAAAAAGAGTGGGCACCGCATCATCTTGCAGGCGTACCACATCCAATGTTTTATTTATATAAACTGGGTCAAAATGCTTGGAACATATTCGTATGATTGCTGTTGGTTTTAGGTTTTCTTTACCTATGGTATCCATCCAAAACTTTTTACGTGTTTCATTTTTCGGTAATCTGTAAAATAGAGCAAAGTAAAATTAACAATTCTAGACCATTTATTACTGTAAGTATACACAATACTTTTGACACCTCGCTTTTGTTATGCGTACACTTTACTGGTATCACTATATAAATCACATTGCAAATGAATGTTTCAAGAAAATTTTGTTATAAATTTTCTTGATAGTTAATACATAAACAGGTGGGCAACAACACTACTTATAAATGTAAACATTGCAAATGTTTTCTTGTTTTGATTTAAGTTATAAAATGTAATAAGTATCATAGGCAATATCGGGAAATCAAATCTAAAATCGAATTGCTTATTTACAATAAGTAATCCATTCGGAAAATATACCATAACATCGAAAAATGGAAACTAACCTGAAAAATGACAATGCCCCTTCATTCCTTCGAGAATTTGAATTGCATCCTCTAATACAACACTTTGACATGTTGTTTACCGTTTATTTGATGTTCTAAATGGGACAAAATGCACCAAAACTAACGCACTTCAATAAAAAACTGAAAATTAGCAGCGAATTTCGTGAAACTGACGGCTAAAGTTTTTAGTCTATGGAAAGTGCAAACCTAAAATGGCGGATGTGCTTCAAGGCGGAGCTTGGTGACGTCACAGAGTAATGTAACAAGAAATTTGAGAGTGATGACATACATTGTATTTGCTTTGCATTCGTAAATCATGGCGTGTTAGAATGAGACAGATATGTTTCTGTTACTGAGGTTCATATTTGAATAATATTTGCATAACCAAGAATTATATATGCAACTTAGGGCCTATCTCCTCTTCTTCCTATATCTATGGTGAGTGCTGTCTCACCCCCCACCGCCCCACCCCCAACATCGAGAGGAAAACCTACGGTATCGTTTCATCGGTTAATCAGCAGGTGTGTGCCGGCTTGCAGGAAGATTTGAACCCAGAAGATCTTGGTGAGGACTCATAGAAATACATTCGGCGTAAATAATAGGCCATATTAAATTAGAAAGGGTTTTATTCGTTTAAATAACTATCATAATGATCTAAACACCAACAATGTATTTATCAGTTTTGTACATTTCATATGCAAATTCCTCGTCATGGGTCGGATCGAATTCTAAACCTGAAATGACAAAAATAAGTATATGAACACTAAGTTTTTCTTTGGGCAATTAGTTACGGGCAAAAATCTTGACAACGTACTCTACGTTGTCAAGATTTTTGCCCATTGCGCAATACACATTTTCAGGACTCTTTGGTAGTTAGGCGCTTTAATTGACCAATCATAAATTATTTTATGCTAATCATGAAGTCGAATTGTTTTTTTTCTTGAAACATGTGCAAACTTTTGGACATTTGGTCAAGATTTTTGCCCTTAGTAATACCAACTGAGAGTTATTAACAGCCTTATAATCAGACCTTTCAGACCATATATAAGTCATCCAATCAATCAATTAACTATTTATAAGACAGGGTCGGATTTAGTGCTAATTTAATTTGTTACTGAATAAGAATAAACTTGTTTAAAATTAATTAAACAAAAAACAACCCAATTCTACTCGTTTGTATTCTAATTCCAGTGACCTTACTAATATTTCGATAGTAAAATATTTCATTTTTCTCAATCAATTTTATTAACGTATGCAATTAGCCTTAGTTCGGGCCCGTCTGAGCCACATTGCTTTTGTGGTAAATTTGGCGATAACAGAAATCGGAAATGCTCGGTCTGCTATCATAATAATCATAAGTCTGTGATTTTTCCAAGGTAATGTAGAGACAATGTATAAGCCAAAAACTCACGAGTACATCATCCGAGCGCCAATTTCGCTAATCTCAGTTGCATTAGAATCTTGCACTTTATAGCCCGGGGCCCGCTCTCCTACTTTTTCTTTCAACAAATTGGTTTAATATATAGCTTTACAGAGCGACTGCCGTCTGACTCCTCATCCCCGAAAGGAAAGTCTGCACCAGAGCCTCATTGGTCAATCTGTAGGTGCATCGGCTTATATATCTGACACTGCCACTGGCCACAGCAAACTGTGATTAACCCATGAAGATAAATATTATTTTAACTGTGATTATATTTAGATTAATGCATAATAAATGGTGGTCGAAAATTCTTACCAATATATTCAATTTCTAGATTAAATCTACCGGTGATTTTGTCTGCGCATGTTATCCCAAAATGCGTTACTTTATCAAATCTGACCCTATTTTGTTTATCTTGTAGACGTCCTTTTGATCCAAGCACAAATTTCGAAAGTGGTATCTGTAAACAATGGAAAATACAAGAATTGATTTACTAGGCAATAGCCGTAAGAGAGGCAGAACAGGTCCGTTCAAATTTGGAGGCGCTTCACTAAGGAATATCTTTAGCCACCTACAATTTAGAAAACCGCAACTGCAGCTAAGAACTAATTGCAAACTCCTGCTGGCAAGTAGGACTGGCACTACTTGTGGCTACAGGTGTGGGAGGGAACGTCAATTATTTTTATTTCAAACATTATATTACATTTATTCTAAACTATGATAATGGTGCATATTTATTGTATAGATGAAGTCGCGGGCACAGCCAAGTTTCCTTCTTCTTCAAACTTCGTCTGCATGGATTAATATTTAAGTTTTTATTTTTTTGCGCAGAAACCTATTTATTATTCAAAATAAGAGTAACCTATTTTACGCCTATCCATCAGTTAAAGTCCCGTCAAAATCGGCCCCGCCGATTCAGAGATAACCTAATTCAAACGGACACACAGGCAAAAATTTTGATTAATAATGAATAAAGTAATAATAAAATAGTTAAATAATAATTTCGAATTTTGCATTATTAGGGTTCCGTACCGTAAGGTAAAACGGACCCTTTTACTAAGACTTCGCTGTCCGTCTGTCACCACTTCACCAGGTTGTACCTAATGAAACGTGACAGTGAGACAGTTGAATTTTTCACAGATGATGTATTTCTGTTGTCACTATAACAAAAAATACCAAAAATAACAGAAAAAGAGAGATTTAAGAGGGCTCCCATACAACAAACTTTTTTTTTTTTTTTTCGTTTTTTCTTTTCGTTGAAATAATTCAATTAATATAAGACAAATAGGCCCCCCCTTAAATATTTGTTTTATATTAATTGAATTGAAATGAAGGGGGAATGAAAAGAATTAAAGGGGGCTCCCATACAACAAATGTGTTTTTTTTACAGTTTTATAGGTAATAATAATGGTACGGAATCCTTCGTGCGCGAGTCCGACTCGCACTTGGCCGGTTTTTGTTATGTGTGTATATAACAATAAAATAAAACCTGTTATTTTACTATTACAAACAGAAACTTCACAGTAGAACAACTATATACAGTGGTCTATCGCCTTTGATGTATTGCAAAATTCCGCCTCTGTCTAGACATACACAATTTTCTCAGGGTTGTAACATTTATTATTTATTTTTAATTACTTAATTTATAAAATATTTGTTTAACTCCGAATTAGGATATCCTCTTTGTGGATCCGCCATGTTACTGCCCTGCTCAATCAAGGCACCATCTTTTCATCCGTTATTGAATCAATTTTTTATGAGAGTTAGATATAATAATATTTAAAAGTTTTTTTTTTACCCACTACTATAAATAACAAACATTTAATCATTATATAATGGTAAACATTGGTAGATGACCGTTCATACCTAATAGGTCTTATCACGAAACTAAACTGCAAACTATTTTCTTTTTAGTGTTATCTGTTAGTGTTTCTTTTTAGTTTTAGTGTACTAGCGTTTATCCAGCGTAGGCGTTCGATGAACGTATGCGTAGCGCAGACGCCGCGCGCCGCGACGAAGCCACGCGTGGGTCGCGTTGTCGCGGCGTCTCTGCTGGAACATACGAGCACGCTGCACTCTAGCGTGCACTAGCGTCGCGCGAGCGCGACGCATGCGCCGCGTTGCTGCGGCGTCATGTACAATCCTGTTCGCATCCGACCTTGTATTTCTTGTAACAATTCATCAAATATGGGTTTCGCCATTCGAAAGTAAGAATAAAAATCATTTGAATCATTTTTTAAGTATTTAGAATAAAGCACAAAATAATCCCTTTCACTTGATCGTACCTTTTTTTTTTTTTTTCGTGCGGAAATCCCCACGGATACCCCCCCGCCGGCCAGCGGGGGCGGTTATGTCGGGCTTGCACCGACTAAAACCGCACGCCGTCTCGGGTCTTAAGACGCCGGGGTGGAAGGTTACCCATAGAGCATATCCCTCGCACCCCGACTGACCCTGGGCCATCTCCGGTTTCGAGATGATCCCCTTACTTGCTCTCCACTGTGCCATCTGTTAGTCAGAGGAACACGTGGAAAGCTTCCGAACAACCCTCAACAGGGCCGTCCTCGCCTCGGTCGGAGTTGGCCGTAGGCGGCAGTGTCTCTCCCGCCCTAGGAGAGAGGCGCTGCCGTCTCCGTTGCCCAGGGTGCACCGCGTGGAGGTCCCCAACCAAACAAACCCACTTGATCGTACCTACACTCCATAATGGATTCTCCCAAATCCTTTTATTTTCATTTTCTCGTCTTCGCACTAATTTTCTTTTTGAAAGCAAAGCCATCAATAGTGTTTCCTCGTCGAAATCCATTTTGTTAGTGATGATACCGAAACGACAACAAAATTGTGTGACGTCTGCGCCGCGCTAACGCAGGTTCAATTAACTGCAGAGAAAACGTTTCGACAACGCGACGCGTGCGTATCGTTTTGCCCTGTGCCATAATGGCCTGTGGTTACGTGAATGACGCCAAGCGTCAGCTAGTCGCTTTGCAATTTTATTATTAAGCGACCGTGCGCTCGGATCCCCGAAGTTTGCCTCCTAGTATTTCGATCCACAAAGGCTCAAAAACATAATTACTGACTGAATCCTACTAATATTATAAGCGCGAAAGTTTGTGATTGTGATTATAAACACGAAAGTATGTATGGATGTATGTATCTTTGTTGCTCTTTCACGCAAAAACGGCTGAACGGATCTGGCAAAAATTGTGCACAGGGATAGATTATAGTCCGGAATAACACATAGGCTACTTTTCCCGGGAATAGGTTCCCATGGGTTGCGGGACCGGGGTCAGAATTCTACGCGGGCGGAGTCGCGGACACCAGCTAGTATTATTATATTTGCGCTGTTTAGGATTCTGTGCAGATGCCACCACAGCACCGGCGTAGCCCGTCGTACTTGGAACATGAGAAGGTGCAAGAATGTCGAAAGACATAGTCTGGTCTCTTGGCATCGGCGCGCACCAAACCAACTGGCTCAAGCACGCCTGGAACTCCGGCAGTGGCAAGAGCCAAGTGGATAAAATAAAATTTACTGGTGGTTTTGTCACAAAATTCGGCCGGGTAGGTACCACCGTGTACGATTGCGAAAAACCCTCCATAGTAATCCAATTTCGGTTTGATTGCTTTCAGGGGTCAGCAAGTGCATAGCCGGGCAGGGGGATTGTGGTCGCAGCACTAGTGGGACCGGTGGGTGTCACGCGGTGCTGCGACGACAATCCTCTTCTGATGAGGCCGTCAAGCTGAGTGCCACCATTGTTAACATGGTACGTGTATGTAATGGTGGCTTTCCTGAGACTTTACCTTCAGCTTACCATCAGGCGAGGTGATGTCAAATTGACGTGTCCTAAATATAAAAAAAGAGTAAATTTAATTACATAAGTACTATTTTTAACGGATTCTATCGCAAGTCTCGTCGGGATCAATGTAAAATATAAAATAACATCAAATAAATCGCGATAGAATCCGTTAAAAATAGTTTTATTTCAATGTGTGACATTCGCATAAACTTCCGACAAATTTGTCACTTTTTATACTGACAGGAGAGCACGTTGAGCTCTAAGCAGAGGAATTCGAAAACCTTGTCATCTTGCCGTTTGCTGGTGTTCTTACAGTCGATTACATAGTTTGTTCATTTACATGTAAACCAGTTGTCAGACGGAAGTGGTGTTGCAACTTCGGGCCGTCACTGTACGATCCCGAAGAGCACTGGGCATTTTCTTCGTCTGTTGATAAGACTGATTAGTTATACGACTGCTTTTGGGTATTTACGAGAGCCCTCTTCAGGCTAAATACTCGCAAATCTGCCAGCTAATGTTGATAAACTGTCAGATACTACCAATGTCTAAAACGTCAAATATCCTGCCAGTGACTAAAATTGAAGGCCAAAACAGCCAAAATGGATTCTCCCATGGTCACACTGACTTATTTATAAAGAAAATAAAACAACTCCGACCTCGCATCATTTACTATACCTACGTTAGAAATAAGCATACTTATAATACCTAAAAGGCGGCTATATTCGTGTTTACAAGTGCTCGAACTGTCAAATCGGGGGTCTTATCTTACTTGTTGCTGAAGTAATATTGGGAGTAGTACCGTTAAACCGGAAATTTTTCTGATTTTCGCGTTTTTTAAGAAATTTTGAAAATTGTATACGTTGGGACGTATAGGAAACATGTCCATTATAAATCTTAATGGTAATCATACCATAAAATTTCAGAACACGAAGGTTCTAGCCACCACTTCACATTTCTTCCCACGGCTATGTCGAGAAGCCATCGAAATATTCAAGCATCCCAACAATTTTAATAGAAAATACGACATCTCCAAAAAAATTGGTACCCAGCACTGAGAGCCGCGCGTCATCACAATTCAAACATGACGAAGCCAACACCATCCCCGGTATTGGGAGGCCACACTCCCACCACTCGAGCAATCAGGATCAAGCGCATCGGTTCCGCAGCTCTCAACCAATCAGGATTGATTACGTCGTTTTCCCCTCCAACTGCGCCTATAAATACGCCAGTCACTCGGGCCTTTACATCAGTCGCAGCGAAGTCGCCGCCGAGGAAGGTTGGCCGCACTCGACGGCGTCTCGACCTGCACCACTAAAGATGTCGAACGCAGTGATCGACGAAACGTCTGGAATAGAAGTTTCCGATGGACCACAGCCAAACAGCCCGGAAGCAGTATATTCTACATGCCCATTATATTTATTACAACAAGATACTCTAAATCGCAGAATATAGCGCGTCTACACTAGATACCATACCACAAAATTGCTGTTAAAGAAGTTAGTACCTGTCAAAGCGTTCAACATTGCTCAGCTTTGATATCTGCGAGAATATCAGCCTTGAGGCTTTGGTAATAAAATATTTTAAAGTAAAGGATCTAAAGTTGCCACTCATAATGATACCGTGGTCGAATCATTTATATTTTTAAAACTTTGGAGATGGACAATTTTATACTCCATAACAATTTTTTTTTTCATACAAACAGAGTCAACTTCTTCCTACCAAATTAAATATTAAAATAATCTTGAATGGTTTTTTATTGAAAAACTGGTATCAAAAACAAACGCGGATACCAATAATTTAGGTTTTTGTGATACTTTTTTTTTACTTTATTTTAAATGTATAAATTTGAATAAATTAAATGAAGTAGTCGGGGTATGCCAAATGCTTTAAAAAAAATTCCACTGCAAGCGCCAGCATCTCTGATGAGTGAACGTAACACCACATTATTCGGTTAGTGTTGCCAAATGTATATTTATATTGAACAAAAAAAAATGCAATTTCTTTAAGGAGAATTGAAATTCAAAGGTTAAGTTATTTTTTGTGTTCGAGCAATGTTGCCCGCCAAGAGTTTCATGGTAGTTATATTGTCATTAAGATCGAGGATTATGTGAAAAGATGATATTATTAGCCTCAAGTGCAGTAAAATACTAACCTTTGCAATTTGCCAGTAAGGTCCGCCTCTGGTGTATAAAGCGTAGTGGTATATATCGTTCCACGTGATGTCATAATAACCCTCACATGATATATTTAACAGATACGATCGGCCATCACCCCTAATTTTCAACACCAGCGTGTTGTATAGATGCCAATCGTAGGTTGCTGCACGTTTAAACGATTTCTACAAAAACAAAATTAAGTTATAAAAAGTATAATATTACTTTAGTAATTAATAAATATAAATTTATGTGGTGGTAGAGTCAAGCAACAGTCATTTTGGCCGTTGCATGAATGGGCCGACTCGACCGGGGAAGCACCACCCACTCACAGAATATCGACGCCAAGTAACAGTATTTGAACTGTTGCGTTCCGTTTGGTGAGTGAGAGTGCCGGAGCCCAAACTCCTTTCCCATCCCTCTCAAACTCCTTTCCCATCCCCTTTCCTTTACAGGGTCGGCAGCGCAAGTGTGACGCCACTGGTGTTGCACACGTCCACAGGCCACGGTAACCGCTTCCCATCAGGTGGGCCGTGTGCTTGTCTGCCACCTTATTGGTATAAAAAAAAATAATAGTATATCAGTGACTGGCCTGTCCAAATAATTATAATGGCACCAGTGTCCTAAAATTGAGAGAGGCACTTCAGGTATGACACATTTTTCACCACCCACGTACCTCTGACGGACGGGGCACTGCTACTCCCCCTGCAGTGCTATTCTCTAAGGACCACAGCCTTGCGCGCAGCGCTGCGCTCGTCGACGAGCTCGCAAAATGCTGCTTTGGATTTATATTTTATTTTATTTTAATGTTGATTTTAATTTATGATTTAGATTTAGATTTAGATTTAGATTTAGATTTAGATTTAGATTTAATCATCAATCAAAAATCTAATCTAAATCTAAATCTAAATCTAAATCTAAATCTAAATCATAAATTAAAATCAAAATTAAAATAAAATAAAATATAAATCCAAAGCAGCATTTTGCGAGCTCGTCGACGAGCGCAGCGCTGCGCGCAAGGCTGTGGTCCTTAGAGAATAGCACTGCTGATTAACTCCATGGATGGTGAGGACAGACAGTTTTTTTTTGTATTTTGTCCGTCAATTGAGTGCATATTTTCTGGTCACATAATCATATCAGCCGAAGCCGCAGTCCACTGCTGAACATAGGCCTCCCCCATCGATTTCCATTTCAACCGGTCTGTAGCGGCCTGCATCCACCGAGTTCCTGCGCTTTTTGCTAGGTCGTCTGTCCACCTTGCGGGAGGCCTTCCTACGCTGAACTTGCCGTCACGTGGTCTCCACTCAAGGACCTTTCTGCCCCAACCATTCTAACCATTCTGGACACGGCTGCTTTGAAAGTTAACGGCTCGCGCTCACAAGGAGAGAAAGGAAGCCCGACCCACCATTGCGACTAAAACGAGAACTCGGCGCAGGATACCGCTACCGCTACCGGGTTTACACGCTAGAGCATGCATGATAGCCATGGCTGGTAGCGCCAGACAGTTATAGACTCCGATCTAACCATTAACGTTGTCATACTTCAACATACTTGTCCAACATGTCACATACCACACGCTTGATTGCTACCTTAGTAGTATTAAATAATTTAAAAAAAACTTGGATATAATTCCTATGGGTTTAGAATAGAAAAACAGCCAGGTTCTCTTTTTCCGATCTAAATTTATAGGAAAAGTTAGCATACCTACTAATTGCTTCAAAATTTCTTCCTATGGTTAGGGAGGGTAAAACTATAATTTGTAATAATAAAATAAAAATGTTTATTTGACTCAAGTTCACATTTTATACAGATGTTTACAACTCTAAAGTCAAGCAGAAAGGAACATTGAACACACTGAAGCTGTTACTAGGCTAATACCTGTATTATGGAAGACAGCAGTTAGACATAGAAATATGGAATATAAAAATATTAGGAATGCGTGCAGTGAGAACGTAGTACATCGCGACTTTGGCGGTTTTGTTAAGTATGCTAAGTACTTACTCTTTTCCTTGTGGATCTCATTGCACAATATCCTGCCTTTTTGATGCGGCCATCTTTCGGCACTCGCACGTCGAGATAGCCATGGAACCGAGCCCGGCCGGCGCTACTCATCTCAAGATTGCACTTACTGAAACCCTCATTGTGGTCGCTGTCACTTGTTGTCACGAACTTGTCCAAGACACTGGGTTCATTGAAGCACCACAGCAGATCTGTTTCGCCTGAAAATATATGAATAGTTTATTGAATTTACAGGTGAAACAGGGGAAAAACCCTCCATAGTAATCCAATTTCGGTTTGATTGTGTTCAGGGGTCAGCAAGTGCATAGCCGGGCAGGGGGATTGTGGTCGCAGCACTGGTGGACCGGTGGGTGTCACGCGGTGCTGCGACGACAATTCTCTTCTGATGAGGCCGGCAAGCTGAGTGCCACCATTGTTAATGACACAATTGTACGTGTATGTAATGGTGACCCTCTTTCCTGAGACTTTACCTTCAGCTTACCATCAGGCGAGGTGAAGTCAAATTGACGTGTCCTAAATATTAAAAAAAAAGTGCCATACGGCGTACCATCCCTCCACAAGTAGCTACTTCTGCTACTACATATTACTACTCAGCTAGTCAGACTATTCCCCCTGTAAAGGACTGATCGCGAGCTCAAGTACCGTCCTAGATGTTCTATTTTTCCGATCTAAATTTATAAATATTACTATGTTAATTAACAAAAAGCTACAGAATTTTCATTAGCATCATTTTGTAACTCGATATCTGATAATCTCAGACCATAGCCTCCTAAGTATAGGGTGACCAGATGTCCCGTATTTTCGGGATGTCTCGTATTTCAGTCTCGAATTTTTCATTGTCCCGTAATTTGGCAAAGCCAATACGAGACAGTACATTGTCCCGTTATTTTATGATACACTGGCATTGAATGATAAAAATACCTTTTCGTACCATTTGCTCAAAAAAGTGACATTCTATGCCACAAAAAGCGAACATAACAATAGTCATTTTTAATCTGTTAAAAACAGGGAAAGAAAATTGTACTGAATTTCATTCGCCTCTAGGGGGGAGATTGTGATTTAAATTTGGAATACTTACCAAAGTTTATACTGAACTACATCTGTGTTTACACCATTGAGTTTGTATATAAAGCATTATACATACATTTGACCATTTGCACGCATCGAATCATATGCGGCGTTCGCGCGCAAAGGCTGTTTGCAAATGGAATGCTGCCTTTAAAAAAATTACGCTCGCGATTCATATTTTAAGGCCCTGTCTGGACGCAAGCTACCATAATTATGCTTATTTTTTGTTTCTAAGATTATTTCTCTCTCTCTCTAAGATTACTGATGCTAGACAGTTGATTTTTTTTATATATACAGCTAATTATCTACTGTTCACGCACATCCAAAAACATTTTGGATAAATAGAGCAGTTTCTTGTTAAAAAAATTGCAAAGAAACACTCTTTGAAATAAATTTTTCGTTTCAATTATCTCAATATTTTTAGATGTTTTTGATGAATTTTTTTTAAATGATTTATTTATCTGTTTGATTTGTTTGATTTGTTTGGCGGCAAACGGATAAATAAATCATTTAAAAAATATGACGGATTTGAGGATGTTAATTTGTAGATATCCAACTAGTTGATTAAATTTTCTTTATATTTGTAACAAAAAATATATATGTCATCGCTAAAAATATTGAGATAATTGAAACGAAAAACTTATTTCAAAGAGTGTTTCTTTGCAAATTTTTTAACAAGAAACTGCTCTATTTATCCAAAATGTTTTTGGATGTGCGTGAACAGTAGATAATTAGCTGTATATATAAAAAAAATCAACTGTCTAGCATCAGTACTCTTATAGAGAGAGAGAAATAATCGTAGAAACAAAAAATAAGCATAATTATGGTAGCTTGCGTCCAGACAGGGCCTTAATTAATAAACCAACAGTTTACAACAAAAAAAAACCGTTGATTGATTGGTTTTCGAGCGCGAAATTTAAATTAGAAGTTTTAATTCTTTATTTGTGACCTGCCAGTATTTTATGTGATAAAATAGAAAAAGTTTGATACTAAATATTGTTTTGAAAAAGGAATACGCATTTATTATGCAGTTATACTATGTATTACTTTTAATTGTCATTATTTTTAATAAATGCTTATCTCATATTATTATTGTGTTAATTTTTTCGCAAATGGTACGAAAAGTAAAGTATTTTCCTCGGTGATAAAGCTGTCTTAGTCTTGGGTGAACTTAAATCCCTCGCTACAGTCAGGACTCGTCTTAAATCCCTCGCTTCGCTCGTGATGTAAGTTTTTAACACCCTCGCTACGCTCGGGAGTAAACCTCGAGTCCTTCGTTACGCTCGCGATTTAAATCATCACCCGCGACAGAAGACACTGCTTTATTCCCTTGGTTAATAATCTACAAAAATTTTTTTCGTGCGGAAATCCCTTCGGACACCCCCCGCCGGCCAGCGGGGGTGGTTATGTCGGGCTTGAACCGACTAAAACCGCACGCCGTATCGGGTCTTAAGACGCCGGGGTGTAAGGTTGCCCATAGAGCATATCCCTATTCGGACAATATTTATTTTCTCGCACACAGCGATGAACACCACTCAATCCGCGCGAACGCATATTCGATCGAATGACGTGGGTGAGAGAGAGTGAGTGTCATAGTGATAGAGGGTTTATGCGAAGAGAGAAGGGGAGATGTATTGATTTATCATGAAAAAAGTCTGAGTTTGTTAAGTATATTTGTTTGAATATGTTAGTAGTAAATACCTATGTAAACAATTATCAAGTATATTAATAATTTATCCACTTAATTAACAAGTGGTTGATTTTATGATTGTTTAAAGGGTAGTGGAACCTGTATTACGTTGGACAGTATTGTACCTACAACCTAATTTTTTTTTAAACTCCCGTGCTTCGAAATAATATTATCTACTAGCTGACCCGGCAGACTTCGTACTGCCTCAATCGATAGCAACTTCCATATTTATTCACCTTTTAAACCTTCTCTAGACTTCCACAAATAATTTAAGACCAAAATTAGCCAAATCGGTCCAGCCGTTCTCGAGTTTTAGCGAGACTAACGAACAGCAATTCATTTTTATATATAAAAAAAGATGACAGTCGAAGTATCTTTTGTCAACTCTAATTGAAGTTAGTTGAAATTCACCGTCGCCGCGTGAGTTCAGATAAAAAAGGGAATTTATGATTTCTTGCTCCAAAAGTACGTTTTTTGACAGTAATTATTGCTTATTTACTTATCTGTTATTCGTGTCTAATCTGTTATTCTCAACTTAATCTTAGTGTATGTAAGTAACATATAGCATTGATATTCTAAACTTACCTCAACTTTAAGTTGTTTATAAAAGCGGTTTAAAGAAATGGTTCCTACGTTGTAGGTACTTTGGCTCCCCTCTACGCCCATTGAACATTAGCCCAGGTACATCACATTGGGCTAATTGAATTGAAAACGTTTTCGTAGAAATTAGTATAATAAAAAACTCAACTTTCTACAGCCTACTGGTAACTATCTTTATTTAACCCTAGTTTGTTCAACAAAACTGGTACGGTCCAAGGACCATTAGGTCTGTTGTACCTTTTTCTTCTAGAAGCTTTTGTGCCCAGTTTATGAATAAAATCCACAGATTTAATAAATGAATTATGTTTATGAATAACTGATCTTTCTATCTATGCCTATTCGATAGATCTTATTCTCACTATTAAAAAAAAATACAAAAGTGTGCTAAGTTCAACAGGTTCCCCTAATTCATAAATACAATCAAAGTTTGTATGTACAGGTTATTTAGTTTTTTTTTCTACCACTCAGGTGGCAGACAAGCTCACGGCCCACCTGATGGGAAGCGGTTACTGCGGCCGATGGACGTGTGCAACACGAGGGGCGTCGCACTCGCGCTGCCGACCCTGTAAAAACCTTCTTGAAGAACCCCATATTGTAGTCGCTTGGGAAAACCACAGCAGGGAGATCATTCCACAGCCTGAGGGTGCGTGGAATAAAGTGCCTTTCATACCTAACTGTACGCACCGTTTCCGGTCGCAACGTGTGAGGATGAATTCCCTGTCTGTGTTAAGCGGTGCGATGATAGAATGTGGCCGTGGGCATCATATCATACAATTCTTCTGAACAAACCCCATTATAAAGGCGGTAGAAAACGCACAGGGAGGCGCAATCTCTCATAAGGTTAATAGGTTCTACACTGCCTGTAAGTATGGGATTGTCGACATTGTCCTTTCCAGATAATATACCTAGAAATATTGCATTTTTAAATATATAAGGCGAGGGTATTCGACGACTTTAGATATTTTTGGCATAGCTAAGTTGCCACTTTACGTCACAGCAAGGCGCTGGCGGCCCGCGTCCTGTGTTTCTCGTCAATAAACAGAAAAACGACGAAGGTTGAAATGGCACCTGTGTCCTAAAATTGAGAGAGGCACTTCCGGTATGACACATTTTTCACCAGCCACGTTCTTCTGACGGACGGGGCACTGCTACTCCCCCCTGATTAGCTCCATGGATGGTGAGGACAGACAGTTTCTTTTTTGTATTCTATCCGTCAATTGAGTGCATACTTTCTTTATAGATCATCATATCAGCCGAAGGAAGTCCACTGCTGAACATAGGCCTCTCTCATCGACTTCCATTTCGACCGGTCTGTAGCGCCCTGCATCCACCGAGTCCCTGCGCTCTTTGCTAGGTCGTCTGTCCACCTTGCGGGAGGCCTTCCTACGCTGCGCTTGCCGTCACGTGGTCTCCACTCAAGGACCTTTCTGCACACGGCTGCTTTGAAAGTTAACTGCTCGCGCTCACAAGGAGAGAAAGGAAGCCGGACCCACCATTGCGACTGCAACAAGAACTCGGCGCAGGATATTATCTCGCTACCGGGTTTACACGCTGGAGCATGCATGATAGCCACGGATGGTAGCGCCAGACAGTTATAAACTCCGATCTAACCATTAAAGTTGTCATACTTCAACATACTCGTCCCAACATGTCACATACCACACGCTTGAGTGCTACTTTTAGTATGAATAATTAAAAAAAAACTTGAATTTAATTCCTATGGGTTTAGAATAGAAAAAGAGAACAGCCAGGTTCTCTTTTTCCGATGTAAATTTATAGGAAAAGTTAGCAATTGTTATTTACACAGATCTTTTAGTTGCACCTTATATAAATGGAATAAAGCTTGTAAGAATTATAATATTGTAATATAGCTATCAAACAATCGCTCCCGTAAAAGCTTAAATGAACTAAACTATAAAAAAGAGCAATAGAGGAGTGGACCCCATGCGCCAAGCTGCAAGATCTTCATGGGGCCCCATATACCCATAGGGCCCCCTAAACTCATGTGCACACTAATAGGCCCCCGCACATGTATGGTGCCCGTAAACCCATGGGCGCCCCATACATATATGTAACCCGTGGGGCGCAATTCACCTATGAAACCCCAAACACATACATCACTCATGGGGCCCAATACACCCATGGGGTGACAGACCAATGACACCCCATACACCTATACGTAACCTATATGGCACACACCTCACCCCATATGGCACGTATACATAACCCATGGGACCCATATACCCTTGGGTTCCATGTAGCCGTGGGCACCAATAAGATCCGTAGAGCATCTGGGGCCAAGCAAGATGTGAAACGGCAGTCGCCCACGTAAAAGTCACAATGAACCAGGTTATGGAAAGGAGAAGTAGAAGAGCTTACCCTGGGCTCCAAACTGTAAGCTTTGGATGCAACCGGGATTGGAGCTCGGATTCATGAGGTTAGGCCCCAAAGCAAATGCTTCATCAGCAATGAAAACAATAGGTATAAAGATATTCAGAGGCCGGTAGTAGTAGTATTTGGTAGTGTTGAAGGTTCATGTCAGTTTAAATTATGTCGCTGGTAGGTACTATTCACTATTCACAATTCGATATAATGTCTATTAGTACCAATGTCAATCATTACAAACACTTGTATTGAATCGACTAATGTTGATGTGTCGAATGACATTCTCTACGATGTGGCATTTACGCTAAGTATCTACATTGGTAGAGTCAAGCAACAGTCATTTTGGCTGTTGCGTGAATGGGCCGACTCGACCGGGGAAGCACCACCCTCTCACAGAATATCGACGCCAAATAACAGTATTTGAACTGTTGCGTTCCGTTTAGTGAGTGAGAGTGCCGGAGCCCAAACTCCTTTCCCATCCCCTCCCAAACTCCTTTCCCATCCCGTCCCAAACTCCTTTACCATCCCCTCCCAAACTCCTTTCCCATCCCCTTTCCTTTACAGGGTTGGCAGCGCGAGTGTGACGCCACTGGTGTTGCACACGTCCATAGGCCGCGGTAACTGCTTCCCATCAGGTGGGCCGCGTGCTTGCTTAGTGGTATAAAAAATAAAAATCGTACGATTTCACTGTGCATCTGCCGCAAATTGACACACGTCCTGCCTCTAACGCGTTGCGCTCGGGACTGACTTCGGGCTCGCCGAACGCGTCATATAAAAGCGTAGGTATTTTGAATTTTCATGGTATAATTCAGAATTTATATAAATTTTGATAACCGTTTTTCATTCTCCTATTAATGACCTTCATTTTGGTATAATTTTTATTTTTCTAATCTGAACATAACTCAAATAAAACTGGAATGCGTTTTTGGTTCGAGAAATCTTTGAGAGCAAATTCTATCGAGGAAAGTGAAAGTCATCGTGTATCGAATAACCGAAAGTACTAGTTTGAATAGCCTAGTATAACATATATGATTTTCAGAATACAAGGAATTCTCATTTAAAAAATCTTAATCTAAAAAATTGTTTATTAAAGCATTTCATTAAGAAATTTAGCAATTGTTTAGTTTATTCAATTAATTATACCAAGTTTTAGTGATAAATAAAATTATGAATTTAAAAATCCTTTAAACATGACCATGCCCCTTTAGTTTAGAAGTTCCTATGACCACTCCGTCTTCATCTTCAGACCCTGGATATCATGTAGCATCAAAGTATGTGCCAAGACAAAACAAATGAGCCCATACGCGACCGGTTTATTTTATTTACTTCGGCAACTCCTAATCTAAACATTTTGTCTTGACAAGCTCTCTGGCATCACATGGTATTCAGGGTCTGATGATGGAGTAGGAAGGAGGCCACAGTTTGTTTTGTCTTGGTAAACACTCTAGTGCTATTTGATATCTAAGGCCTGAAGATAGAGACCGTGGGCGGTCTGAAACTGAACAAGGTAGACTCATTGTGTTGAGTTCCTTTGGCTGATCCTAGCAAGCACTCTGATGCTACATGACATTAGGTACTAAAAATATAAATTTGAAAATAAACTAAGTAATTAGAAAATATTTTTTTTAACAAACTTTTATTCAAGAGATACAAGAGGAAAACTTACGTGCTACAAGCTTCAGAAAACAGCACAATTTTTTTTTTACGTTTGGACACCTCCTCGTGCTTCGCCCCACCAGTGCCAGCGATGAGGTGGGTATGTCGGATCCGAACCGAGAAAGCTACTTGCTATGTATATATATATATTTTTACACTATGATATTAAAATGGAAAAAAGCCTGGATTCACACACTATAAATCTTGGTCACCCTATTTTTTCCTTCGATTATAGGTTTTAAGTTCTGTAGGTCGTGTAGTTCTTAATTTTAGGCTTTATTCATACTGTCTACATATTCTTCGAAATGGTATCTGTAATTAGCAAAAAGAATGGGATTTCTACTAAGCTCCATTTAAGGTTCATTTAAGAAAAATCGTGGCCGCGCGGTTCGCTTTGTGCGGACTGCGCGGCCATAACTTTGGAGTGCTGTAGGTCGTGAAGTCCAAACGGTAGGGCTTTATTTTTATAATCTACATTTTCTTCGAAATCGTATCAGTGATTAGCAAAAAGAATTAGACTTGTACGTAGCTCCGTTTAAGAGAACTGATGGCCGCGCAGTTGAATTCGTGCGGACTGCGCGGCCACGGTTAAACCCTTATAACTTTCTAAATATTGACTCTTCGAATTTGCGGTTTTCACTGTTCACCTTTTACAAATTCCTTCGAAATGCTGACATAAGCTTTTTTTTCTACGACATAGTGGCCGAGCAGTCGAAACGGACACCGGTAATCATCTGTGACATCCGGTAGGAGAGGCCATCGCAGTGTCTTTCCAACAACTCCTCCATGACCGGCCTCACCGCCGCAATGGTGGCATCTATCTTCTACAAGTCGCACCGTCCATGTCTCTATGAGTTCCTGGCGGAGCTGGGACCGCTGGGCCTCAATTTCCCGGGATCCCGGCCTGTGCTCTACTCCAGCGCATCCTTGCGCCATTGATACAACGACGTAAGGGCTCTCGCTTCCAGGTCCAATGAAGGGGTCCCGGCTAGGAAACATGCCGCCTAGACAGAGATCGCGCGGCAGCCCCTTATGACTCAGGGTCAGCGTTTTCAACGGGCTGTGCAAAACAGCCACGTTGAGGGCCGCCAGACGTTCCACCCATAAGGTGGCCCCGTATAGGGCCATGCTTCGCACGATCCCCAGGTAAATCAGCTAAACCCTTGCATAAAATTATTATTTTCTTTTTAGTACAATGGATTTTAATAAGCTTGTTTTTAAAAAAGTTTTTTCATTATTTTATTTGAAAGATATCTATTTTTATTAATTTTACAAGACAACAGACTGAAAAGGCTGATTAAAGTGTCCTAATTGTAATTATTTTCTATTTTCTGAACAATATAATAGTATACAAGTGAGAAAAGCCTGTTACTTTTAGTGTTTCTTCAAGTTAAGTTTCAAGTGCTATTATATGCTTTTTTTTTACGTGCGGAAATCCCTTCGGATACTCCCCCGCCGGCCAGCGGGGGTGGTTATGTCGTGTATCGACTAAAACCGCACGGTGTCCTCCCTAAGTGTCCGTTGCCGGGCACCCCGGGTAAGTCCTCGAAAGGATAACCCCAGGGTTGCCGGCGGACTTTGCCGCTACCGCGGCCTCGCCTGGTGGGGTCGGGTTTTATCCCGCTTCAGTGAGTTGGCAGGCGTGTGTAGGGCACACACGACACGCCTCCGCCACGGCCTATTGCCTAATAAACGGGTTGTGATTGACTATATTTTTGTGTCACCTGTCAGGTATACATATTTGATTAAAACTAGAGCAAGTATAAGTAGTTAAATAGTTAATCATTTTCAGAATCATAGGATGAAAATCCTGGTAATCACCAATGGCGGATTAATTAAATATAGGTATCCCACCACAAGATTAGTATGTATTGTCATAGAATATCAGTATAATATATTATATCATGGTGTTATCATCAATATTATATTATTATTATTATCAATATTATATTATGGTATTTTAGTAATGTGTTAATTTCCAACAGTAGTGAATTGAAATAAAGATATCATAATTATATCCAAGTATTTTATTCCACAACTAAGTAGGTACATACTACAAGTTTGGACAGAAGAACATTGATTAATAATATTTCTGAATATTTATAGAAGATAAGATAAGTATTGGTACATTTATAAATTTATTATAATAAGAAATAATGTATTTACCAAGTTTGTACTGCAAAATATATAATGACATTATAGAAAAATATATTGACGAATTCCTTAGCATTAAATTAGCTATGAAGTGATAGTTTTTTTAGACCTGGCTATTAAATGTGTGGTAGATTATAATGCAACTAGATAGTACTCGCATACAATATTATCAGAATGTCCAACTTAAAATATTTGAATAGCACATGTTAACTTGTGAATAGGTACCAGTTTATCATTCCAGTGAAATTATTTATTTATTTATTACCTTTTTATTTGAAGTTTTCATGTGCTAGTATAGTTAAAGTTTAATTCTTTAAATGAGACAAATATGAATGTCTATAAGGAAACAAAAGAATTAATAAGTACTAAGTTACTTAATGTCCAAAATTTAATGATCATTGACAAAGTTTTATGGTTATGTATTATTAAGTTATGTTTTATTAGCTTTACTGGCAAGTTAATAATTTAAGGTTTTACATAATAGTCAATGATATAATAAAATATTCAGTTTCATAAACTATAAATTAAATAATGTTAAAAGTATTGTATGTCGGACCTGACTGACTGTCCGTTTCAATTAGTATTATACACAAACAGCTCCAATATAAATGCCTAACAAAATGTCAATGTTAAAAACTAAATACACCACAATGATCCTAACAAAACTAATAATTTAATTATAATAATTGAGATTCATCACAGTGAGAAGTCAACTTAGAATAGCAGCCAGAATATTGGAAAGCACTTCAAAATAAAGAAAGCACCAAGGATTAAAATAAAAATATACATTTAATGCACTTCACTAATCAGCTGGTCATATAACCTCATGAGTTCCTCATTATCTCTTGTTTTCTGCACTAATGATTCCTGTAATGATGCTATTGTGATTTCATGCTTCTTTACAGTAGCATTAAGCTTAGTTGTTTCAATGCTATAGTTCTTCTTCAGGTTTTCTAAAGTGTCATTAGCTTTGGCTAGTGCAACTGAAGTGACTTTTTTGAGATTGCCATACAGCTCTTCATACTTGTTAACACCAGCCTGATACTCCATCATTTTCTGTTCATAAACTTTTTCCCTTTCTTTTGTCTCTAATATCACAGATTTACATTTTTCATATTTAGAAAGGAGATCATTGAAAGAACTCTCCATGTTGCTGAGATGTGTTAAAGCTTCATCTCTTTCAGACATAACCTTTTCCAAAAGTTCTTGGTTCATAAGTTTTTCATGTTGCTGCTCTTCAATTAAAGATGAGATGGTTTTCTCATACTCCTCCATAACAATACACATTTGTTTATTACTTAAAATTTTGTCATTAATTTGCTCAATTAATTTATGTTCCTTCTGAAGTGAATGGTCTCTGTCATCAGTTAATTTCTTCACTCTAGTTTCCAAGTCTTCCACAACCCTTGAATGTCTATATTCCATGTCCTGCAGTGAACTTTTCAACTCTCTATTTTCTCGTCTCAGTTGTAACACTTCTTGATCTTGCTTCTGGAGAATTATTTTGAGCGAATGCAAGTGGTCATTCTCATGAAATGTATAATTATGATGGTGATGACTGTGATTATAACGCGGGCTTCTCGGTGCTGCCGTAGGAGTATTACCCGATATACTAATAAGTCTCTCTGTAGCTACCTGAGTGGGTGTTAAGATAGCAGACACACTCCTTACTAGACCTGGGGTGGACCTGACCTGATTTTTGTCTGACTTAGGACCTTCACTGTTTACTACTGGTGGCACAACTTGCATAGGTTTATCTTTAGCACTCACTAGAGGCATTGATCCTGTTGATTGTGAATGTTTTGGCAGAGCAACATGACTGTCGGTAAATGCTGATGCTGTGCTTCCTGTTTCATAACCCACATCACACTCGGACGAATCCACTACTGAATGTGAATCACTCCGAATAGAGATTGCATCTTCGAGTTTCTGAGCGTACAGGGGATCAAACTTTACAAACAAACTCTCCTTGCCGCGATCTATGTGGTTATGATTTCGGTTTGATTCAGCACACTTGACAAGATAATCCAAGCTATTTGCGTCGATAAACATATCCTGTGGTGAAGGCCTCTCCTTCATCGTAACATCACAAATGCTATCGAAATCTGTTCCCGTGAGAAGATCGCTGGTTTCGTTTCTTTGTTCAGAAAAGTCGTTTAAACGTTTCGGCGACATTGTCATTAAATCACCCACTGAGGAAACTGGTGTTATGAAACTGTCATCAGATGCTACTGTGCTTGCTCTTGCTGACAACATATCGTCATGAGTATTATCACTATTATCTTCTATTCCACGTCCAAATAAGTTTTGAAACTTCCTATAAATGTTTTTTATGCCTTTATCAGGCGATGTCGAAGAATCGCTCAATATAATATTTGAAAACATTCGCTCTTTATTGAAATAAACGTCGATAAACAAGATAATTTTAAAGAACTACTGGTATAAAAGTCACAACGCTGATACTCTTTACTAAAGAAATTAAACTTGTAGAATAACAAATAAATAAAATGTAACCATAAAATTATTTTTGGCTCAATGAGTTTATCGGTCTTTCATCAACGGTTTATTTCAGTTTTGAATATTATTTTATTTGTACCCTGTACCACAGATAAAATAGTTACACTTTTCTACTGTGTTGCCAACTTATTACAGCTCCACTACTTTCGACTATACATGTATTTTTTATTATTTTAGCTAATTAGGGAAATATAATTTCATACATATTTTTGTACTTAACAGTAAAAGCTCTCTCACGACTAGGATTTCCCATTGTACGCATTTTCATTCGGTAATCAACCCATTCAGTAGCATACACGCAAGTCCAAATCGTTGTTGAGAGAAGGCCCCTCAGGTGAAATCAAACGAAAAAAATCTCATTACTATTTTTATTCATTTAGAGGTGCACAACCTAAATCATCATCCTCTTCATCACTACTTGAACTATCGCCAAGGCGAATAATAAATTCTTGTTGTTCACACATGTTGTCGAAGTGAACATCGCGCACCCAGTCCACTTCTATATTTTTTTGGTGTTGACTTTCTTCCAGTCCTCTGCAGTAACATTATCACAGGCATTTTCTAATAGTGCGAGCATTTTCTTAGCCGTGAATGGCTGGTTAAAACAGTCTTTTTCGTTCTTTTCGGCATGGTATAGTCAAAAATAACAAAAACTTAACGAAAGACTTAACAAATACAGCAGATAACAGAAAGATAACAATAGAAAAGCGTATACAAGGCACTAACAACAAAGCATTAGAACTCGTACTTAATGAATAAAAAAATGGCTGACTGAAACGCTGTAGTGCAAGCACAATCAGAACAGTTGTAATAGTTTTATCTTTGTGCCTATAACCTTTATTATTATTTATGGTATAGTATTAATATTTTGTATTATACTTTGCTTATATTAATAATCAAAA
Organism: Cybosia mesomella; assembly: GCA_946251805.1. NCBI lineage: Eukaryota > Metazoa > Arthropoda > Insecta > Lepidoptera > Erebidae > Cybosia > Cybosia mesomella. The sequence goes on along the minus strand of OX276408.1, from coordinate 16,154,418 downwards.
TTGTAGTAGATCATTACTCAATAATTTTAATAAATTAATCATCATCCTCCTGCCCCTATCCCAAATTTATTTGGGGTCGGCGCAAAATGTGTGCTTTTTCCATTCATCTCTGCTTGCGGTCATCTCCTAATTCACTCCCTTCCTAACCATATCCTCTTTCACAAAGTCCATCCATCTCCTCTTAGGTCTTCCTCTCCCCTTGTAACCGTCCACTTCCATACTTAATGCCTTCCTTACGATATTACTTTATACATATCACATTACATGTCCGAACCAGGACAAGCGATTTCCTCGCAACTTTTCGGTTATTGGCGCTACTTTTAAACTTCCTCGAATGTACTCATTCTTAATCTTATCCATTCTTGTCACATCAAACATCCATCTCTGCATTCGCATCTCGGCTGCATGCAGCCGTCTTTCATCCGTCGCCTTTACGGGGCCAGCTCTCTGATCCATGCAGGACAGCAGGCCGGATCAGTCTTGTAGATTTTCCCCTTAAGCCTGAGGGGTATGCGCGAGTCATACGTTGTTACCATAACCTGCCGCCATTTCATCCAACCTACGTTAATCCGATGCTTTACGGCTCGATCCAATTCTCCATCACTTTCTAGTAGTAAACCGAGATACCGGAAGTCGGAGCACGTTGGTATAGGGGTGCCATCAAGTGCTATAGTTGTGGCGCTAGGGAGACCACCGAAATCGCAGAACATGTACTCTGTTTTGTTCTGCTGATTTTTAGGCCAGCACTCTCCAGCTTTTGTTGCCATGTTAGCAATCTGCTCTGGACCTCGGTTCCATCCTCACCAACAAGGACAATGTCGTCGGCAAATAGCATACACCAGGGTGCCTCTTCCTGTATATCCGATGTCAGTGCATGCATTACCAACAGAAAGAGGTATGGGCTTAAACCCGACCCTTGGTGTAAGCCTACAGCCAAACTAAACTCATCGGTGCTACCCACGGCCGACCGGACATGCGTTCTGGATTGCCTGTACATAGCACGGATTAACTCCACATACTTCACTGGCACACCTTTCTCTTTCAGCGCCCACCACAAGACCGTTCGAGGTACTTTATCGTATGCCTTTTCGAGTTCCACAAACACCATGTGCAGGTTTTTATGCACACGTCTATATTTTTCGCATAGTTGGGTCAAAGCGAATATGGCATAAAGCCGAACTGATTTTTGGTGATCTCACTCTCCTCTAGCATTCGTTCTTCTATTATCTTCTCCCACACTTTCATACTATGTGACATGAGCTTTATTCCCCGATAGTTATTGCAGTCCTGTAAATCACCTTTATTTTTAAATATGGGCACTAGTTCAGTACTGTACCATTCGCTTGGGATCGTCACTTCCCGCAATAACTTGTTGAAGAATAAAGTCAGCCATCGACATCCATCTTCTCCCAATACCTTCCATACTTCTACTGGTATTCCATCTGGCCCAACAGCTTTTACATTCTTCATACTGGTTACAACTCTTCTTACTTCATCCACACAGATCTCTTTTACCAAACCAATATTCCCAGGCCCATCTTCTAGCACTCTATGCCAAACATTCTCTTCATTCAATAGTTTCTCGAAATATATCTTCCATTGTGCTTTTATATCATCCTCTTGCAACAAAATCTGCCCTTCTTCGTCTTTTATGCATTTAACATGTTTAATATCTTTCGTTCTTTCTTCTCTCATCTTTGTGATTCGGTAGAGTTCCTTTTGACCGCCAGGTTTATCAAGACCACTATATATTTTGGCTTGTGCGATTGACCTGGATTCTGTTAACGCCTTTCTTGCTCTTTTCTTACATTCTTTGTAAATCCTCTTTAATAAATTAATATAAGTAGGATTTATTCGATTCATATGTCTATAGCCAATTGTACTGTATCCTTGCAAGTGGCTTCACTACGAGAAGTGGGCGGTACTCGTCTATGTACTACGACACTTTTAGAGGTATTGACATATGTGTAAAAAATATGTTACTTCATAGACGTGAGCTGTCATAATTATCATCCTAAATTAGACAGAGTGTAGTTGAGTTCGTTGTCAAAATGATATTAACTTTGGCTGCAAATGGAGATACGCAATAGTCCTGCTGGTCCAAGATCCCAGGATCGCCAGAAATCACTTATTTTCTCAAGAAAAAAATGTATGGGACATAGTGTTAGTAGGAATGTACCTTGACTGTATGCATACCTGCTAGCTTGTCCCGGTCCCGGCGGCCATTTGTCAGTAATCAGCAGAACTTATGCGTATCTCCATTGCAGTCAAAGGTAATATCACTTTGTCTACGAACTCGACGAATGGCTTTCAAACAGCTAATTTCATATTGTCTATCTACAGTGCCAATAACTGCCTAGCTTAAGCTTTTGATGAAGATGACGTCATAAATGCCGATTGTCACTGTAACATTATTTGACAGATGTTTATGTATCGATGTAATACTATTTTTCTTGTATCTATGATGTAATACAGAATGCGATCGCGGAAGTTTGGGTGAAAAGTCAGGGTTCGTCATTAATTTAAAAAAAAAGATTGCGATCGCTTGAGGTTAGTCAGTTAGTGGATATCAAAATGATATTAATTTGATTTTCGTACAACCACAAAATAAAATTATTTCGCACGACTTATTAGCATACGCATTGTTCAGTGCGTGAATCGAGCGAGCGCAGTAAGAAAAAAAATTCATTAAAGGCTCTGCTACCAGTCTCCTTTAACCCGGACACAAGGGTGAGGAGTGAGACCACGAGCAGGTAGTATTCAAGCTGTAGCCCCACCACTCACTTTCACGCAATCGTTCCGAAGCGTGATCTAAATTTTATTAAAACCGGTTAACCGACAACCCCTCAAAACGGTCAAAAGGCATTCGAGGAACCGCCCCGTACTCAGAACAAATCAAACAAAAGTAATACTTATCAAAAATTCCCGGGAAGTTGAATTCCCGTTACCGTGAATCGGTTAGTTCGGTCCAAAATTACCCGGAAATCCCGAGAAATAATAACTATAAAATTAACTATTTTAAACGCTAGGATACAAACAAATCAAATTCTACATTACTTTCACTTTTATAGCAAGTAAACACAGATGAATATCTATTCAGACCTCCCGGCGGGTCCAATTAAATACATGAATAAACAACAATACAAAGTTAAACAGATTTTTAGCACGTACTTGTTTCAATAATCAAATTAAGCCGTAATTGACACCCGATCGAATTCGACCAGGAAATATTTTAATTACAATAACAATTTCAAGTTTTACGGTGAAAATAGTCAAATTCAATTGCACCAAAAGGCAAAATGATACCGATAAATTAACACTCAAAATGGCGGACTCTAACCGCGTGTTAAGTTTCAAATTGCAAACCAAAATTAAATCAATCCGTTATTTATTATCAACAATACATAAAATATATTAAGAAATGGGTCACTGACCTTCAATGGACCGGAATTCAGCCGGGAAAGTAGCAAAGATTGGAAAGTATGCCTATTTAGTGTATCTAACTATATGTGACATGAATGTACGTGTAATTGAATATACAATAAACTAATTATTCAGTAAAATAAAATGTGAGATATACTTCCGATACAATGTGTTTTCAACCGCAGCAAGGTTCCAAGTCCAACGAACGCGATGGGCGTATTCACTTTATTTAACAAATAGATAACTATCTCGATAATTAATTTTCACCAATTAATTAACATTCAACAAATAAAATCACAACAATGCTCCCCCAAAGCGCGTGGCAAGGCCATCCTAAAAAAGCGCGAGCCCCGGGTCTACCAAACGAGCTCATGAGCTCGACCCTACTAAAAACGTACGAGCCCAGGGTCCACCAAACGAGCTCCCGAGCCCGGACCCTTCACAAAGCGACGTCGCGCTGTACTCCGCGCTCAACTCGCGATGTACTGGCGTCATAGTTCACGTACAATAATGCGCGGGTACGTAAAGAAAAAATATGATTGATGTTAGTCCTATCAATACGCGGTACCAACATCAAAAATCATAATTACTTAAAGATTAAAACTAAACACGAATACCGATAAGGTCTATTCAACACAATACAAGAATGAATTTGCCGCCTGTCTCACATGTCATGTGCATTAATTATAACTTTATAAGCCGCATAAAATGAAATGTTTTTACTATGCAGCATAGACTAATATATGCTATGTAGTAAGGTGTCGGTTAGACAGCATTACTTAAGTTATTCGTATAAAAGTCGATAAATAGATAGAGGTGCTAAAAGGTGTGGTCAAGAAAACCGCTTCAGAAAATCCATTCAATGTGATACGCAAACCAATGTTATTGTGTTACACCGGTGTCATTGGAGACCAGTACATCCAAAGCCCATAAGCCATAGCCCTGTGCTAAAGGTAGGTAAAAATAGTACGAACTTCATTTGAATTTGCAGTGCTGATTTTTAGGGTTCCGTACCCAAAGGGTAAAACGGGACCCTATTACTAAGACTCCGCTGGCCGTCCGTCCGTCTGTCACCGCAGGGGGGCCTTAACCTATTGTGCAGGGTGTGCGGCGCACACGGCCGCAGGGTCTTAGGGGGCGCCAAGCGCCGTTCGCGCAACCTAAAAAGAGCATACATTACGTTGTTCGCGGCTCCGGCGCTCTCAAAGACTCTGCGCCCGTGTCATATGGCCGACACCGCGCAGAGAACAGCGCCCTACGAGCGGCTCATTTACTTGTTCAACGTAAAATAGACTTAAAACCGATATTTAAAGATTATATTGGCGTAGCGTTGCGTCGCCATTAAAGGCGCGTGCCGACTAGGGTTCCCAACTATACTGTTAAAAACAGTATTGAAGTTTGAAGTTTGAAGTTTAAAGAATTTATTCTCAAAAAGACATACAGAGTCACTTCCATGAGAACATAATAAAAAAATATTAATTATCATAAGGTAACGGTCACTGTAAAGAAAGGGACCCATTTGGCGGTATCAATCTCAAAGTTAAACTATTTAGTCTATTGCAGTAATTCTTAATTCTTTATTGTGCACGAAGAAACAGGGAACAACCTCCCTCCACTAGGATCCACAGTCTAGATCCACATGTGGATCATTGGATACTTTTATATCCGCACCGATCCACATATGGATCTTTGGATACTTTTCACTATTTAACTACGAAGCCACTAAAAAGCTACTAGCTTGCTATCGAGTTCCGGCGCTTCTGGGTTAGGTTAGGTTAGAACTGTGACCTCAACAGAGCCAGCTAGTAGCTTTTTAGTGGCTTTGTAGTTAAATAGTGAAAAGTATCCAAAGATCCATATGTGGATCGAAGCGGGTATAAAAGTATCCAATGATCCACATGTGGATCTAAACTGTGGATCCTAGTGGAGGGAGGCAGGGAACAGACAGGGTTTGCCCTGAGGTACGAGATACTCAAAACGTTCCCGCAGATAATTTGGAGAATAAGAACTGTGAAGGATAGTATTGAGGAGAGATAAGATATGACTATAACGACGCTGCCGAATAGGGAGCCAGTTCAGTCTTTTCCGAAATTCTGATACATGATCGAATTTTCATAGACCGAATATAAAGCGAATCCCCAAATTCTGCAAGCGTTCAAGTTTGTTCAGGAGGTCCTCCGATGCATCAAGAAAACAGACATCAGTATAGTCTAATAGTGGGAGTAGAAGAGATTGTGCAAGAGTAACTTTAGTTTGAAGAGGAAGGAACTTCTGAAGACGTTTGAGAGATTGCAACGAGTAGTATACCTTCCGGCTCACCTCTACAATGAACACGCCCAAGTTTTTAGCACTCTTCGAATAGTTGATGGCCACAGAGTCATAAACTATTGGAGGTATGAAATTGTGATCGAGAAGGCCAAGCATATATCTACCACCAATAATGATCGCTTGTGATTTATTTGGATTAACTAGTAATCCAAAAGATTTGGCCCAAGAGTTGATGTTTGCTAGGTCACTATTGATGGCGGCCACGGCCCCTGGCAATTCATCGGCTCCAAAGTGTCGGTATAACTGCAAATCGTCTGCATAGAGATGATAGTGTGAAGTAAGTACCTTAGTAATGGCATTTATAAACACGGAAAACAGAAGAGGAGAAAGAACGCCACCCTGAGGGACGCCCGCCACCAAGTCGCACCAATCGGAAGAGTCCTCATTGATACGAACAGATTGCGAGCGTCCCTGAAGATAAGACTTGAACCATGCAGTTGCAGAAGCAGAAACATTAAGAGATGTTAAGATTCCCAGAAAGATGTCAAAATCAACAGAATTGAAGGCACTGCTAAAGTCCAATAAGACCAAAACTGTGAGTTGCTTATTCTCCATGGCCAGCCTTATGTCATCAGTTATTTTGACTAGAGCTGTTATAGTACTGTGGTGTGCGGACCTCGTTCCACACCACGGTGCGTTTACCTGGCCATCATGTGTCAGAGTTTAAAAATAAATACTTTGTATTTCAAATTAGCTTAGGGAAGAAAAAACAAATGCTGCGTGGAGCTGCATTCGGCTGTGCGGCTGACAGCGGGCGACTAGACGCGCCGCCCGGGTCCGCCGGCCGAAGAGAAGATATAAGTGTATTAAATTTAGGCTCAGTCCTTGAGCGGAGTTCGCGATTCCCTAGTTCGCATTAACATAAATATATACGCGTAAAAACCTCCCTAAACTCGATATAGAAAGCTTTGTTGAAATAATAAATGCTCATATAAATTTCTTCCTCTGTGTTTATCTTATTATCAACACGAGGTATTGTGGCGTCCAACCCCCGGACGCTACAGTACTATGCCCACGGCGAAAGCCAGATTGGAATGGACTAAGCAGGCTATTAGAGGAGAGGTATCTAGACAGTTGATCGTAGACAACACTTTCGAGAACTTTCGACATGATAGGAAGAATTGAGATAGGTCGGAAGTGGGTAAGCATGGAAGAGTTGGATATTTTGGGCAGAGGCAAGACAAAGGCCTTCTTCCACGATGAAGGAAAGCAGTTAGAGTGTAAGGAGTAGTTGATAATGTGGGTAAAGATAGAAATGATATGATGATGAAATGAATGATATAACGTGAACTATGACGCCAGTACATCGCGAGTTGAGCGCGGAGTACAGCGCGACGTCGCTTTGTGAAGGGTCCGGGCTCGGGAGCTCGTTTGGTGGACCCTGGGCTCGTACGTTTTTAGTAGGGTCGAGCTCATGAGCTCGTTTGGTAGACCCGTGGCTCGCGCTTTTTTAGGATGGCCTTGCCACGCGCTTTGGGGGAGCATTGTTGTGATTTTATTTGTTGAATGTTAATTAATTGGTGAAAATTAATTATCGAGATAGTTATCTATTTGTTAAATAAAGTGAATACGCCCATCGCGTTCGTTGGACTTGGAACCTTGCTGCGGTTGAAAACACATTGTATCGGAAGTATATCTCACATTTTATTTTACTGAATAATTAGTTTATTGTATATTCAATTACACGTACATTCATGTCACATATAGTTAGATACACTAAATAGGCATACTTTCCAATCTTTGCTACTTTCCCGGCTGAATTCCGGTCCATTGAAGGTCAGTGACCCATTTCTTAATATATTTTATGTATTGTTGATAATAAATAACGGATTGATTTAATTTTGGTTTGCAATTTGAAACTTAACACGCGGTTAGAGTCCGCCATTTTGAGTGTTAATTTATCGGTATCATTTTGCCTTTTGGTGCAATTGAATTTGACTATTTTCACCGTAAAACTTGAAATTGTTATACTTATGTAATAACTTTGATATTTAAGCTAAGATAAATAGCTTACTACTGTTAGGAGTTAGTTTTCTGAGTAATTAAGTATGTTAGAGCCAAATTTAATAAAGAAAGTACATTCCCCGAAAAGCATAATTGCAAATATAATTACGTAAATGCATTACTCAGAATCTAACATAACTTCGTATAAATAGGAAATACGACTTTGTATATTAGTATGTAAGTTTAATTACACCCCGCGACTGCCTCCCACGCCGTAAGAAGCGAATATGCGCTCCCCCGGCTGGTGCCATTTTATTATATAGTAACTCGCGGGAGGCAAGGCCCATATATAAGCCTGAGGGGTCAATCCGCCCGTCATTCAGTAACCCGACGTCGCACGGTACAGATGTAAGTACCTTTTTTTTTTTTTTTTTTTTCGTGCGGAAATCCCTTCGGATACCCCCCCGCGTTCCAGCGGGGGCGGTTATGTCGGGCTTGAACCGACTAAAACCGCACGCCGTCTCGGGTCTACAGACGCCGGGGTGTAAGGTTGCCCATAGAGCATATCCCTCGCACCCCGACTGACCCTGGGCCATCTCCGGTTTCGAGATGGCCCCCTCGGGTTTGGGAACCACGGAGTCCCCGTCTTGCCCCGGTTTGGGGGAGGGGCGCTAGTCGCCCCACCGTCCCGGCCTGCTTCTGCTGGGGTGACAGGTGGCCTCACCCGCCACCCCCAGGCCTGCGCTCATGGAAGATGTAAGTACCTATCGTCGTGCAAGTCTTATCTCTACCTATGTACATATATGCTATGTAATTAATATGTAAAACATAAGTTTTATAAATAAATGGAAATGCGGAGGTGAGGTAATTTGGATCGCGGGCCAGCACTACAAAAGACTATAAAAGCAGGGACCATTTAATAGGAAATTATGGACAATGGACATTGGGCAACAAGTAGACAACAAGAGTCTCTCAAGGAACAAGGAAGCTCAACAGGAAGTAGTAGATCAAGAGTAGTGCTGGGCCAAGTACATCCGTTGCCTCACTGACGTCAATGAAGTCCACCCATCCAAGTGTTTCATTCTTCGACTCAACATCCATCAAATACAGTCCACTGAAGGCGACCGCGAAGTAGTGGCAGTCTATTTGGAACCTTATCAGGTCATAGTCTGTTACGAAACACGGTCCTTAACATTGGTCCTTCGGAGCCGAATAAAGTCCACGGTCCTTCGAAGATCCAGGTCAACTTCAAGTTAACTGCCAGCCGTAGACGTTTCATCGTTCTTCAACTAAGGGAGAAGTGACAGTCTATTCGGAACCTTATCAGGTCATAGTCTGTCACGAACGTCTATGGCCCATTGGAACCGGGTCGAAGGGTAGGAATAAAGTCCACGATCCGTCGGAATTCCAGGTAAGTATAAACTTGAAGAAAGAAGAATGGTTCTCACCAGGGATGGAGGGAAGCGCCGTCAGGAAGAGGAACCGGCATCAGCATCAGCACCAGTACCAAGATCAGTACTACACCCTGCGGCCACGGAAGAGGCCAGAAGTTATGCGGACAGTGGTGCGTCGGAAGCCACAGTCAGCACCGAGCAGACCACGTCCAGCACAACTGTGACTACTGAAGAGTCGGGGACGACAGAAAAAGGATCGCCCCACTCCCGCGCTGTTGTATATGGAGAGCCTAGCTCACAGCGCACCATGCGGCCTTTGGACACGAGGTCACGCCGCTCCACCAGTTCAAGAAAGAAGAAGGAACTGGAGGTCAAACAACGCTTGGCAGAACTGAAGCTCAAGCAAATACAAGCCGAAGCAGAGATAGAACAGATCCGTCTACAGCGGCTACTGCAGGACGAGAGCAGCGACGACGGGTCTGAGGAAGATCTGGCATCGAAACGTATTAACACGTGGCTACAGAAGGATGACGCTGCGGCACCCAACCTGAAGGAAAAGGGGCAAGACATCGAGGAAAACACTCAGACCTGCCTAGATAGGGGTCAACTAGTGGAGAAGTGTCAAACCCAGGAAAAATCAGAAGGAAGTGCCCCAGTGAAGAACTCCGTGATCGATGTAGCTACGCTCACCGCGGCCCTATCCCAGGCTATGAGATGCAACAGGGAGCCGCCCAAGTATATACGAGAACTACCGATCTTCAGCGGCAGCAGTACAGAATGGCTCGCCTTCAAGACTACGTATGAAGAATCGGGTATATACTTCACGAAGAACGAAAATATCGCAAGAATAAGGAAAAGTTTACGTGGACTCGCACAAGAAGCAGTCGAGTGCCTAATGCTGAGTCAACCTGACCCCGAGGTGATCATAAGGGCCCTCGAGAGAAGATTTGGTAGACCAGAAGCACTCATCCACGTCGAGATGGAGAAGCTCAAGACTCTTAACAAAGTGACCGATAACGCCAAGGACATCTGTATCTTCGCTGGGAAGATAGCAAACATCGTGGGAACCATAGAAGCCTTGAGGAAGCCGCACTACCTACACAGTCCAGAGATGTGCAGAAGTATCATCGAGAAACTCACACCTATACTCCGAAACAAGTGGTACGACTTCGCTGCAAAGAAGAAAGAAGACATACCAGAACTGAAGAAAATATCTGTGTTTCTGTCAGAAGAGGCAGACAAGTGCAGCTCCTACGCGCTCCCAGAGGTGAACCACACAGAAGACAACAGAAGAACCGGTTATCGTCCTCAAAGAAGCAGAAGAGTTGAACAGACGCTCACCATCAACAAGAAGACATCAGAAGAGAGATGTCCACAGTGTAGCAGGGATCATAAGCTACCTGACTGCAAGCAGTTCATCGCCCTAGACAACACCGCGAGATGGGAAACAGCCAAGAAGAATAGAGTCTGTTTTCGCTGTCTTCGAGGTAACCACCGACGCGCCACATGCAGAGCACCGGCCTGTGGGAAGAACGGGTGCCAGATAATGCATCACCGACTACTGCATCGCGATATGCCGCCAAGAGACCGTGAAGAACAGAAGGAAGACATCACGACCTCAACGGCAGAGGTAGCCACAGCAGCAGTTCCCCGCAGTCAGCGCAAGGCCTACCTCAAGATGGCACCAGTGACACTAAGAGGACCAAGCGGTAGCGTCGATACCTACGCCTTATTGGACGAGGGAAGCGCGATCACGCTGATAGATGAGACCATAGCCGACGTCATCGGGGCAGATGGACCAACCAAGGAGACGTGGATCCAAGGTGTCAACAGCGACATGAAGCACGAGAGCAAGACAGTGAGTTTACGCATCAAAGGGAAGTACGCCGATGAAGAGTACGACTTAACCGCCCACACCATGGACCGACTCCGCCTCTCACCCAACACCGTGCATGAAGAGCACCTCAACGGCTGCAAACATCTGGAAGACATACGCGATAAGATAACGTATAAAAAGGCTTCACCTAAAGTGTTATTGGGACAAGACAACTGGCATCTCATCGTAACCCGTCAGCTGCGCACCGGAAGTCGTAACCAGCCTGTGGCGTCGCTCACTCAGCTGGGATGGGTGCTTCACGGATGCAGCAGTTCAGTGACTGCAACAGTGTCATTCTGCGGTACGCTGCAACAGCGCGTAAAGGACTCCATTGAGGACACAGTGAAGAAGGACCTCAAGATGAAGTCACTGGGCATCGAACCCCGACGCCCCCGAGAAGATCCCGAACTGCGTGAATTGCAGATTCTGGAAATAAAAGGCCAGCGGTTACCAGATGGAAGATATGAGACCGGACTGCCGTGGAAAGAAGAAAGCTACAAGGAAGCTGAGAAGAGTCTGCTTACGCTCGAACGAAGACTCGATAGGGATGAAGATTTGGAAAACCTACTCAAGTCAGGCTTTGCAGAATCAGCTCCTATGCCACCGCAGAAGGGAAGGACGTGGTACCTACCTCACTTTCCGGTCGTCAACCCCGCCAAGCCGCATAAGCCGCCTCAACTTATACACGACGGCGACACCGAGATTGAAGAATTATCACTGCCACAAGACAGCAGTGCCACAGTGGAACTCGACGGCCAAGAGACAGAAAAAACATTGGGTCTAACAAGGCATGTCAACGAAGATCGTCTCGGCTTTAACCCGAGCAATTTGAAGATCCAGCGCGAAGTGGAAACAAACACGCGACCTCCAACGAAGCGAGAAGCCTCATTCGATCCGGTCGGCTTTATCTCACCGATATTAATTCCCAGTAAACGTATTTTTCAGAACACATGGCGCTATAAGATGGAATGGGACGACCCACTCCCAGCAGAGCTACGGGAGCGATGGTGCAGGTGGTTCACACAGCTCAACGGCCGCTACAATCTAGCAGCCACGAAGAGCAGAGCGACCCCGTTGAAGTCCATCTCCATGCCGAGCCTCGAGATTCAAGCTGCACTACTGGCAGCGCGCCTGGCTCAAGTCACCCAAGAACACGTCTACGAGTCAACAGAGAAGACTTATTGGAGCGACTCGCGAACCGCGCTCACAACCATAAGGTCGGAGCCGCGTGTGTATAAATCTTTCGTTGCACACCGCCCCGCCGAGATAGAAGATACCACGAAGAAAAAGAGTGACAACGCTACGTGCTTCAAGGCAGCGGAAAAGGAGCTAGCAGAGGCCGTACTCGACGCGCTCAAAGAAGAAACTACAAGTCAACACATCGTGTGGAAGTACATACCCCCTTCCGCACCCTTCATGGGGGGGGGATGGGAACGTATGGTGAAAGCAGTGAAAGTGCTTCGTGTCACCATGATGGAAAAGCATCCCGGCTCACGACCCCTCACACATGTTTCGGTTGATCCTAACGATCCCGAGGCCCTCACGCCGAACCACATCCTCAACGGGCCCAACTGCCATGTGCCACCACCAGGGCACTTCTCTGCGGACAACGTGACTGCTCGCCAACAATGGAAGCGAGCTCAAGCCCTGGCTGACATCTTCTGGAGGAGGTGGGTGAAGGAGTACCTTCCCCTATTGCAACACCGGCGGGAGCCCACCAGCACCGGCGTCGCCCCGAAGGTCGGGGACGTCGTCATCATCTGCGATTCTAATCTGCCGCGCAACGCCTGGCCGCGAGGACGCGTCAGCCGGGTGTTCCCAGGAGCCGACGGCGAGGTACGAGTCGTGGATGTCACCATCAGCAGCGGACACGTGCTGAGGAGGCCTACGAAGAAGATCGTCGTGCTACCAACGGAGCTCGCAGACGAACCAGGGTCAGCGACGGCGGGAGAATGTGCACGACACAAATAGACCATAGACACATGTGCCAGTGACACGTAGATTAAGTAAGCGTGAATATAATGAATAAATTATGAAAATGTTAGATTTACGTAAATTAAAACGTAATTATGTAATAACTTTGATATTTAAGCTAAGATAAATAGCTTACTACTGTTAGGAGTTAGTTTTCTGAGTAATTAAGTATGTTAGAGCCAAATTTAATAAAGAAAGTACATTCCCCGAAAAGCATAATTGCAAATATAATTACGTAAATGCATTACTCAGAATCTAACATAACTTCGTATAAATAGGAAATACGTTAGTATGTAAGTTTAATTACACCCCGCGACTGCCTCCCACGCCGTAAGAAGCGAATATGCGCTCCCCCGGCTGGTGCCATTTTATTATATAGTAACTCGCGGGAGGCAAGGCCCATATATAAGCCTGAGGGGTCAATCCGCCCGTCATTCAGTAACCCGACGTCGCACGGTACAGATGTAAGTACCTATCGTCGTGCAAGTCTTATCTCTACCTATGTACATATATGCTATGTAATTAATATGTAAAACATAAGTTTTATAAATAAATGGAAATGCGGAGGTGAGGTAATTTGGATCGCGGGCCAGCACTACAAAAGACTATAAAAGCAGGGACCATTTGGTAGGAAATTATGGACAATGGACATTGGGCAACAAGTAGACAACAAGAGTCTCTCAAGGAACAAGGAAGCTCAACAGGAAGTAGTAGATCAAGAGTAGTGCTGGGCCAAGTACATCCGATGCCTCACTGACGTCAATGAAGTCCACCCATCCAAGTGTTTCATTCTTCGACTCAACATCCATCAAATACAGTCCACTGAAGGCGACCGCGAAGTAGTGGCAGTCTATTTGGAACCTTATCAGGTCATAGTCTGTTACGAACCACGGTCCTTAACACTCACGAACGCATTTTTGCCCCGATCGCTTTCAAACTGCGGTCAAAAATTGCTTGGGTGTAAACTTAGTTTCAGTTCGTGAACGGGTGGAATCCGGCCTAAGGGGACGGTAGGGCCTCACTTTTTGTGAAATCAGTTTTTCCTCAAAATTTCACGTTCCATGAAAGATATTCGAACCGTTCTAATTTTATCCCATAGTATACATGAATACCAACAACTTTTAATTATAAACCTATAAGATTAAAACTTTAAGTAAAAGTGGAGAGGGGAAAAACCAAATTTTTTCGGGAAAAAAATCATAACTTCTAACCGGTGAACATTCTTGCCGTCGGCAACATTTTTAATCGATAGGCCGTTTTTAAGTCTAAAATAAATGTCTGAAAAGTTTTTCGCTGAAAGTTACCGTTTTCGAGAAAAAAAATTAAACTGTTTAAAGTCCGTAGTTCACTATATAAAATAATATTAATTGTTTCACGAAATCTACCTGTGCGTTCCCCCTGCGGGAACGGATTTTTTTAGTTTTATCATTCTCTTAATTTAGAAGTTACGGGGGTGTTACGGAACGCTGATGCCGGGTTGCGAGAATCTAAAAATAGCGTGAAAGGTTGAGTTCCGCGAAGTAATACGTGTCCCATCACTAATGTTCATAGGAATGTATTACCTTATAAGGTCAGGCAGCGGGCCGAGATGCTTTAAGCATGAGTCATCCCAAACTACGACCAATTAGATCGCTGGGCAAGATACGATATCGATGAGTTTTACATCACTAGAACGCACGCCGCGACGGCCCCCGCCTCGCCGCAGACGAGAGGTCATTGCTTAGCTAGACGTCGCAGACGACAGGCACATAGTCAACAGTTAGGTGTCATAGTCCAGTACATATCACAGTACAGAGCCTGTAGACAAAGTCACATTCTAGTAGTGGAATCGCTTCGAAGCGAACCTTCAAATGTTCAATATGTATGGGAGTGACATTATTTGTTACACGTGACATGTCGACAAATGTTGTCTCTGCCATACATTTCGGTCTTTAGAAGGTTCACTTCGTTGCGATTCCACTAGTAGAATGTGACTTTGTCTACAGGCCCAGTAGTCGATTAGAAAGTTATAGTGCCAAGCAGCAAATTATAGATTGGTCTTAAACATATACGCGTTTCAGTTTCCCATTAATGGGGTAAGTTCTGGTGTTCTCAATAATATAAACTCACGAGTGTTAACTATCGTATGGTAATGCAGTAGTCACGAATTAGTATTATAATACGAGAAATAACATTATAGTTCGCGCGTGACATACCTACCTATCACCCAAGGAGCTAAGCGTGATGTTGTCTCGTTAGTAATACCTTACATCACTTACCGGTCGCGAGTTCGATTCCTGGTTTTGAATTGCTTTTGTGTTTTTAACTTAGAATCATTAACGATAGAAATGTTTAAAGTGTTAAATAAATTAAATAATTAATTATGTCGAGTGTCTGAAGACAAAGGGTGTTCGTATGCATATCAGCTGTTGGCTGATATGATGAAACTGTTACAAATTAGGTATTCAAGTTAGAATAAAATAATGTAACTTTTTCTTCAGCCACCCACATACTAAGAAATAATAATGGTAGCTAAAATGTTTTGTTTTCTTATCCAAAGTATTAAAAGCGAATAATAGTACGTTATAAATCCACGGTTCAACATGCATTATCGATGTAGGACTTGACTTTTGGTAATAAACTCAAAATAATCAGTTTATTAATTTCATTTACATACTGAGATTTTAGGGTTCCGTAGTTCACCCAGAAATGAGTTTATTTTTTAAGTACCTATATTTAGCAGTCAATTTAACCGTGGTTGACGAAGCTTTTTATTACGCTACTGACCCCGGAGGAATCCGGAAGGCCGATGTCCCCTTCAGGGATTATATTAGTAGTAATTATTTTTATGTTAAGTGTATTGTAAAGCGCTGCCGACCGTAGGGCCCATGTAGGAAATTATACTCAGGGTCCCGGCGCTGTTGCATTGGGTTCACACACCAGTGCCTGACCGTGTGTTGGTTCCTCAGAATTCCGTACCGGCTGAAAAAGCCGTACCACTCCGTAGCGTCTGAAGAGTGTACACGTATGGGTATGATGAAAAAAAAAATTTTTGAGTTTCAGTTCTAAGTATGGTCCCCCAAAATGTATTGTTCTTTTTTCCATTTTTGTGTGAAAACCTTAATGCGGTTCGCAGAATACATCTACTTACCAAGTTTCAACAGCATAGTTCTTATAGTTTCGGAAAAAAGTGGCTGTGACATACGGACGGACAGACAGACAGACATGACGAATCTATTAGGGTTCCGTTTTTTGCCATTTGGCAACGGAACCCTAAAAACGAATTTTAGATTTGAACCCGCGCGCATTTTATGTGCCTTGTGCGGGGCACACAGCCTGAATTCGATACTGAATGATGCTGCCCAAAGTTCATTAAAAATCGTCAATTTTTTTCAATTGTGCAAGAAATGTTTTCTTTTCTGCGTCTGTAGCGCGTTGGCAAATACTTGCAAAAGAAATGCCAACATTAAGTTTAAAACCACGCTCATATACTCGATGGGAGAGCAGAGTTAAGCAGAGAAAGCAGTTAGAGCACTACGTTTTAACCTGGGAAAAGTGTATGATGCCTTGTTTACCATATATTCCGATAGGAGCAAAGATGCGGAGTCGAGAAATATGGCAAATTCATTATGAACATAAATTAAGTCATTTAAATTCATTTGATCTCTGCTTATTTGGTTTGAAGTTTTAAGCAAGATAAATGTAGTTAGCAAGGCTCTTCAAAAATTGGACGTCGTATTGTCAGAAGCGGTAAAAATGATTGATCATGCAAAAATTAGTTTCTTAATGGCGTGAAAACTGTAGCGGAAGAAGTCGAAGCAATAGCAGAATTTTCCGCACCTGCCCGCCCTCACGCTCGTAGAAGGTTTTTTAATTATGAGGCGGAGGATGAACCGATAAAAGACGCGAAAACAAATTTTAAAGTAAATTTTTACTACTACCTATTAGATACCGCAATAACCAAGTTCGAAGAACGCGAACGGTTCGAACTTTTAAATTAAAATAATGTAATTTTTTCAATGCATCAAAACTTAAAAAACAGCACAGATGGGGACTTAGATAAAAGCACATTTTACTAATTTAGAAAATAAACTGCGCCATGCTGGCTCTTCAGATGTAGAGAATTTTGAGCTCTGTAATGAAATCGAATTATTACCGATGTTTATTGATGATTCCATTACACCGTTGGATATTTTAAATTATTTTAAATTATTTCAGTGTTCCCAAATCTGTCAAAATTACTTAGAATTCTCATTTGTCTAGGTACACCCATGTCATAAAATCTCTATAATGCGCCCAAAAACTGTAGATAGAACTGGATAGAACTATAAAACCACCATTCTGACAGCCAGTTAAATTATTGCTATAGTCAAGTATAGGTACACTTAACGTCTCAAAAATAAGTACCAAACGATCTTATTCCGACGTGGTAAGGTCATCGCTACATATTTTTGAGTCCTTTGAATCGATAAATATGTTTGCACTTGACCGTAAACTGTAAATTACGGCAGAGACTCAGCTAGGATGGCAATTTCAGACGAAGCATGAATAGTATAGTGCTTTTCTCAAAAATGAACCATGAAAGTAAAATCGAAAATATATCCCGCCTTAATTTCATCGCAGTTTATTTTTTAACAAAGACTTTTTTCCCGTACTCTCAGCATAAAAAGAGGTTTGTAATAGCTATATTGAAGAAGAAAATTTCAAAATAATGTCAGTGTCAAATTCTAAATATTATGAACGTTGTATGTATATTTTGGGAAACTATTTGTCGCCATGTCGAAAGTGAAGCGGTATTCTAGTGGTTTGACATATGGCCTCTCAAGCAGCGGGTGGTGGGTTCGATCCCTGGCTTGCACCTCAGAGTTTTTCATTCATTTGTAATTTATCGTGGGCTTTTTGGTGAAGGCAAATAGCGTGAGGAAATCTGCACACTCCTGCGAAGCAATTCAACGGTGTGTGTGAAGTTTCCAATCCACACTGGGCCCGCATGGGAAGTATAGCCGCTAATTCATCTATATACTTGATTTCGAACGACATGAGAATCGGGGCCTTAGTTTAACGAGAATGAAAATTACAAAAACTACGGATGCGCCATATACACTGCGACATTATAGTGTAGAAAATGAAGGAGGGCGCCACTTTCTTCGTAACTGGGACATTTTTGACGTAAAATAAATAGCAATTTTGTATGGAACATTTTAGTTCCTCTTTTATCCGTTTTCTACTTTTTTATGTCGCACTGTAGTTTGAGTTTGCCACCATTTCCCACGGAACTGAATTATTGTGAAAAGTTAATGATATTGTGAGTTTATAAACATACATGAGCGTCCAATAATATAATTAGTTTTAAAATTAAATATTTTTGAAATCACTAAAGTTGTATTTTTTTATTCTTGTAACCCCTTTAATACTTTTAAATTGTGTGTATATAGTACACAAGTTAAAAGTCATTTATTTATTAGCTTTCTAACACCATTTAAATTGCACATTTTGACCGCGCGCCTACTAGACCCGTGTTTTGACTGCACACGGGCGCTACATAGGCTAGAGCCGCCCCTTTGTCACCGGGCTGTATGTCATGAACCGTGATAGCTAGACCATGGTCGTATGTATAATACGCCCATGAGCTAGACACTTTTCACAGATTATGTATTTCTGTTGCCGCTATAACAACAAATACCAAGAACAGAATAAAATAAATAAGCGATTCAAGAGAGTTATACCTACGACTTAAGGAACTACTGTGGACTACTGTGAACTGCTGAGCGACTGGAACTGTTGAAGAGTACTGTGTGTGCTAGTTATTTAGTTGTCTAGTTTGTGGTGAGCGAATAAACTTCTTTGTTGTGTAAACGGCATTTAATTTGTACCCCGCGCACGTAACAATATATTAGCCCACCGGCATCGGGTACAGGAACCAAGCTACCGGTGGTCAGGGTTACAGGGAGAGGAACCTCTTCACTATACGTGCCGTGTCGAGAAGTACCGCCTTCTGTATCAGGCCCATGATTCACCTGCCCAACGCAAGCCTTTTCAGGTGTTGGTCGAGGCTCTTGGCTATAAGTCCGTTAACAGTAACGACTACCGGAACAATGATTGCCGAATCCACTTCCCACATGTCGAAAATCTCGTGAGCTAAATCCAGATACTTTATTTGTTTGTCTTTCGCGGCTATCACGAAATTCTCCTCATGAGGGATTGTAACATCGACAATCATTGCGCGCTGCTCAGACCGATCTATCACTACAATATCAGGTTTTTTGGTAACAACAGTCCTGTCTGTGATGATAGACCGGTCCCAATACAATGTGATATGACCGTTTTCAAGAACTGGCTTAACATGCCTGTAATATGGCACCTCAGTGTAGATGCGTATTCCTCTAGTCACTCTTGAGGTTGTTGGTATATGAGTAAATAAGTGGACTGTATTTGAAGTATATGATTTATTATAGCGCACAAGTTAGCTTGAGCTTAGCGTTAAGTGGAGTGCTAATTAAGCGACCGTAGCATTGGTCCGTTTGGGGGGGTCGATGACGTAGATCCCCTCTCGTCCTCGGCCGCCGCGCCGCACTGCAGTCCCCGCCGTCACCCGCGCGGATGACGCGCGGTTGTAGGGTGGTGTTAAGCGCGCGAACACTCAGCGTCCAACAGGTGGTTCATCAAAACAAACTGCTGTTGGATAATCCTGGCTACTTAGTTGTGTCTGTGCAAGTACTCGCTGTTAGCAAGACGAGAACAACCGGAAACAATATGCTTGAGGGACTCACTGGGTCGATGGCATGCTCGACAGAATTCAACCGTGCCGTCCCTCAGCATAAATTTACGGTAGTTAGTTCTCATCTGCAATTGCACAGACAATATCCTCGGTTTCTCCAAAGAGATCACCGAAACGTAGCCAGGCCACGGAGGCTCATAGATCCACATAGGGCCCATGAAATACCCGATAGAACCTGCCGTTAAGCAACTTGCTCTACCATACTTCTTGCCGATCACTGATGCTCAGTACCACAGGTTTGTGCCAGTTTTCTCGATAGAGAAAATGTTCTATAAGATTGTACCCCTTGCGCTTATGGAGGTTTTTAGCATTAAAAAAGCCTCCATCACCGCATTTCCGCAGGATGTATAACCTCATCACCGATGAACGAGGATGGTGCATTCGATGTGCTGTTAACAGTTTACGGACTCTCCTGTCTACAATGCTCCTACGTAGACTGTTTCATGTCAACCTCATTGATGCCTAACGTCTGCGACATAGTCAAGTATTTGTAGGTGCTACGAGGAGTGATGTGAGAAGAATAGAAACAGAGAGTTGAATACCTTCTGATTCCACTAACCACCATCGCTTTACAAGCATGACTACACATTTGGATGTAAATACGATGAAATTACTACAGTTTTTGAACTGTAATCCACCTAGCTTAGACGAAATAGAACACCAAATCAAAAAGAAACCAACAAAAACCGCCAAAAAGGGCCTGATGGCATACCTTACATTATCTATAAAAAATGCCCATCGGTACGTAAATATCTTCTAAGCATATTCAATAGGATCTGGTCGAGTAAAGAAGTCCCAGCGGCCTTCGGCAAGGCTAATTTTGTGCTCATTCCAAAGAAAGAAATAGTAACTAGTCCAAAAGACGCTAGACCAATAGCATTAACCAATACAATTTCTAAAATTTTCTTCTCATGGCTTCAATTTAAAATGACAAATTTCATGATCAATAATAACTATTTCAGACCAAACCACCAAAAAGGGTTCCTACCCGGAATTTCAGGATGTCTGGAACACAATTCTTTACTGGCGGAAAGTTTAAAAGATGCCAGATCAAATGAAAAGCAAATAACAGTTTGTTGGATAGACCTAGAAAACGCTTTTGGCTCAGTACAACACGAGCTTATGTTGTTTGCATTAAAATGGTATCACTTTCCGTCCATCATTTGGGAAATAATATCCTCTTATTATGGTAAATTAAAGTTTGTGATTAATACCAAAGATGGATACACGCAACCTTTAAATTATAATGTGGGTTTGTTCCAAGGTTGCTGTTTATCACCTATAGTTTTCAATATAGTAATAAATATTTTAATAGACAACATTTCCACACACGACAAGAAGTGGGGCTATCGGTTTAAGCTAAACGGTAAATATACGGAGTCTATCCTCGCTTTCGCGGACGATTTGGCAATACTGACTCGTAACCCAAAGCAGTGCCAGGACCTACTGCGTAGAGTAGACGATTTCTGTACATGGACAGATGGAATGAGAGCAAAACCTAGCAAATGCTACTGTCTATGTCTGGGTAGGCGGGGTACCAGGTATACTTCATATGACCCAGGGCTTAGTATAGGCGGGGAAAACGTTTCAACTATATCTGAAACCGTGCCTTTTAAATTCCTCGGAAGAAAGATTGACAACAGAGGTTGCACTCCAGCTTTGGACGAATTAATTGATAGTTTCATTATCGATTTAAAAAAGGTAGACCAACAACCAATAAGTAATGTTAAAAAAGCTTGGATCTATGACAATTATTTAACCTCGCGTCTTAACTGGCCGTTTCTTATATATGATATAAACCAGAGCCTCCTCAAAAAACTAGATGCGAGTGTCACGAAGACACTGAGGTCGTGGCTAGGGCTAGCTCAGTCGGCCGACCCGTCGGCACTATATAGATCCGCGAAAAATTTTGGAATGACGCTTAAGAAGCCATCAGAACTCTATAAACACCTAAGAGTAACTAAAATGCACGTCTTATCGGAATCTAAAGACGAAATAGTAAAAGTCCTTCCAAAAGATAAAAATGCATCGGAGCTCGAATCACGCCTCCAGTTCCATAAAAGATTCATGATAGGCTCGCAGACCGGTAGAGTAGGTCTAGGTAATATTCAGAGACAAACAGATAAAGAAATAACAAAATCTTTTCTTCAAGCAGACGAAAACAACACCTATAAGGTGCACGCAATGAACCTAGAAATGCAAAACGAATGGTTGACTCTAGGTGAATTTTGTATTCCCATAGCCTTAAAATGGCGTACCATAATATACGACTGGTCACCGGCCTTACTTAAATTTTACCTGAATGCATTCCAGTTGACCCTCCCCGACCAAAGCAATCTGGTCAGATGGGGAAAAGCCACAGATAAAACATGTAACTCATGTGGTGAAGCAACTGGTACGGCTAGGCACCTACTAGTGGGTTGTAAAACGCTATTAGACCGGGGTCATTACTCGCGCCGTCATGATAAGGTATTAGAAATCATACGTGAGGCTGTAAGTTTGGCGGTAGCTAGAGCGAAAAAAGGATTAACCACAAACCAAAGAAATGACATTGCGTTTGTAAAGGAAGGCTGCTCAAAGAAATCACTTCAAAAGCCTTATTCAATTTTGATAGCTGCCGTTGACTGGACAATACTCGTAGACACGTATGAGAAGCACTATAGGATACCGGAGGATGTCTGTGCCTCATCATCCAGACCCGACATATTCCTTTTTTCACGATCGCATAAGCGTGCAGTGCTTGTAGAACTCACAGTACCGTGGGAAACTAATATACCTAAAGACCACGCTATAAAGACAAACAAATACTTTGATTTGACTAACGAGTTAACCAAAAACGGCTACGTGGTTAAACTCTATGCCGTAGAAGTAGGAGCAAGGGGAATTCCAGCTAAATCCCTGTACAACTTACTTAAAGACCTCGGATTGCCAAGAGCTTCAGTAAGCTCTTTATTAAAACGTATATCAAAAGCGGCATTGTTAGGATCTTACCAAATTTGGATAGGTAGGGGGGGGAACACTACTGACGGTGGAGGTGAGCGCTGATGCATCACAAGGTGGCCACCCTAAACCTACATCTGGGTCGCAAGTCCCAGTCGCCGTCATGGTGTTCCTCTCTGTACCACGCTATGGACCCGGCGACCGCACGGTGAATCCATGGAGTGCTGAGAATCGGATCTCTTATTTTTAGTCAATCCATCGATTGTGAGTTACAGTGACTAACCATTTTAAGATTTCCAGGTAAAGCAAGTGTGATATTAACTGACCTATTCTTAACCAGTAGCCTAGCCCTGAATTCTCTAATAAAGTACTTAGAGGATTCAGTGCTAAGCAGAACCAAAGGGGACTCAAACTGTCACCACAAAATCAATCAAACTCAATCTTTAATGGTTCACCTTTGCCACACATCCCCTGACATCCCTAGCTAAGAACTGTTCTCCATTGCCTGATGATAATACGAGTATAAATGATTTCTGGTATTATTGCACAGTCCGAATACTGTTTGTTTTCCTAATAAAATAAAAATGAAAGAAAAGTATAAAGTATAAAAGTATTGAAAAAGAAAAGGTAGGAAGAAAAGGTAAGTAGGTAATATTAAGAATTAGAAGTGTTTTCAATAGATAAACATGTATTTATTATTAATGTATTTAGTATATAAAATTACCTACCATTATATAAAAAAGCAATTAACTAAATTACCTATAAATAAAATTATTGAAAAAAAAAGAATAACTTGATAGTTAAAAGGTGATTACAAAGAGAAAAGAAATTAAAGGATCTTATTTTATTTTTTCGTCTGTGTATTGCATGTCGCGTGACGGTCGGCCGCGGAGTAGGGATAAAGTGAAAGGCTCGTCATAGCAGCCAAGGCCAATATGGCGGCGCCTATAGTTCGCAGCAGCCGTGTAGTGTATAGACTATTACTCATTTGTGCCAGTGCTCCACCCTATCATTTAATATGTGTATATAATCTAAATAATTGTTAAGTATTATGTATGTCGTACTCTCTAAGACACAGAGTTCAAATTAAGATTGAGAAACCGATTTTTTACCCTTAATGGAATATTATTCCAAAAAATTTTAGTTAAATGTCTATAATGTGAAAAAAAGGTTCACTTTTCCTGTGGTTTCATAAAACCACACAATCCTTTTTTCTTATTTTATATACACTCATTAGTATATTTGAAAAATAAATATTGGAATTATGCAGGTAGATATGTACCTAATGAGAGTCTTGATGGCAGCTGTACACACCGAGACAAGCCAAGAGTGCACACACAGTGCTCTTGCCTTGCCTCACTCCCTCATCCTCGCCTCGGTCTGTCTCCATAGCTTGTCAGTTTCTTGTGCCGGAGTCAATGTATCTCGTTCATTCTCGCAAGGACAAAGAGAGCGAGCATGTACACACTTGTTCATTTAGTTCCCCAATGACTGTATTTGTGTCAAGACGAACTTCCCTATGTGGTCAAATGAGCGTGAATTACAGTTTTTGGAGTACTATTTGGGTTTCAGAATTTTCTTTTTATGGTAAACATGAAAAAAATCGTAAATAGACCCAAGCAGCAGCGATTTCTACATCCATTACGGAAGGAATCTTCAGTACAATTAACAGAACGAGTGTGTACGTGTATGCTTTCATCCAGGGCCTCATTGGCCGAGACTCTCATCGAGAATCTCTTGACAAGATTAAATTAAATTGAGTGGGTAATCTTACCTGGTCTAGAAATGAGAAGTGGATCTGTTTCGATTAATTCTATGACCTCCTGTTTAAATAGCTTTAACTCATCCCCAAGTTCTTTGAAACCATTCTTCATGTGTTCCCAATACGAAACTTTTTCTTCTGTGTTATATCCACCTTTTCTATGTCTTTCATAGAAGAGCCATCGTTGAGAACCAAGTAAGTATGGATTACTCATTTTATAGCATTTGAAATAATTTGTTTTTGGAGCACCTTTACACAAAGTTGTAATTTGGCGATTGTTTCTTAGTAAGTTAACAAATGTGTTTATCTTGCATAGAGCCATTGAAATATCGATTTTTTACTTATAATTCAACACAGTTCCGAAAAATATATCATATAATTCCGGTCTGTTGTATAACTACAAACCTCAAAATCAACTCAAAATAGTCTTATTTCTTATTCAGGGTCTGAGCACACAGAACATATGATTATGACAGCGAGGGAATGACAACAAATCTATTCGTCCAAAAACAACTACCTCCCTATTATTATACTCATTTTATGTCCAATATACTTAGCACAACACAATATACTTAACATTACAAAGTAGTCATCGTAGTCATTCAACACAGTATATTTATCATGCACAAATAGAACTTTACAAGGCATTCTGTATTCTAGCTATTTCAGTATATTGTTATTGATTGAGTGTTTTCTGACGTTGAAGAGTCGTGTCCTAAAGTTTGACACTTTGACACTGAATTTCTCCATCTTTTCCTAAATTCCTATTGGCTATTGCGTTGCCATATGGCAAGTGATTACTATATAATTGAGCATTGCAATTGTTTGCTTTTGCTATTTGCTCTTGCTGTGCTTTTGTCCTTGTCCGGCAAGTTGTGATAATAAAATATGATATTGTACTTTCACTATTAAAATTCCTGATTTTTTATTTTTTACGGACGTGTTATATCTCGTGGCATGATTAACGTATAACTTAGTACTATTTATTATTATTATAAGAGTGTTACGCGCGTCCTCTGGTGTATGGAAATCTAAATATTTAAATAAAATTACAATGGGAATGGAAAAACACAGCAATGTGGTAAGTTATACAGCATGTAGTAGTAAATTATAGCTTATTACCATTTTATTACTGATATTATTAGTTTTTTCTACAAATAACTGGCTCCGTTGTGTAGTGGTAGCGTGTGCGATTTCTGTGCATGTGGTTCGATTCTCGGCTCATACAAAAATGTTATTTATTGAGCAAGTAGGTAGATTTATTATGAATATCTCAATGTTTATTTTATAACATATCTCTGCATAACATAGATAATGATGTGGATGTTTAATACACCTCTGCCTACCTTTTCCATCTAAGACATGGGTATTTTACAATTTTTTTTTCTGCAATGAACAAACTAAAAGGAAGCATGTGAAGATGGTATTAATCGAGTTCGGGATTCTAAAAACACTTCATATATGTTTTCCTCCTGGCAGAGACAGCAGGCCTTCATTTACTTCTGTTTGTCATTAAAAATCTCATGGACAACAGCTAGTATATTAATAATAGTTACCTTACATCATTGCCTCACAAATATAATCAAAATCTACCCTCCACACTACAAGTAGTGGATAGTAGTAGTAGTAAAGTAAGAATTTTAATACTTGGACACTTATGGAGGGTAGAAAATAGAAAGTATAGTAATAAACTGGCAAATTATTATAGCCTGTATGGTCTGATATTATTATGGTTTGAGTTCCGGGATATGAATATAAGCTATTAACTTTTTATCTGATTTAACAAGAAATTACATTATAGATTAATATCTCATTGATATGTGTGCTACATACATTAGTATTCATAGCACCAAATATGTTGTAATGTAAGGATGTTAAATAATTATGAATATGACTGAATGTTTAAGACAGATGACTTCAGAAGTTAAAGTAAAGACAGTTGAGGTTAGGAGATCAGATGGCGCTCAGGAGCTCCCGCAAAAGTCAAGATAAGCCAAATGAAGAATAAAAATTTGTGATTGGACCCTGGGCTTCAAAATACAAGGTTCTGATCCATCCAGGACTAACATTGTGATGAAGATTATTGTTATTCTTCTTCATCCGAGCGCCAATCCCGAGCGCCAATCTCTTCCTTTCACCCACAATTAAAAGGGCAAGGGGCCCAATGTCTGTCTATAGGGCGTAACTGTCTAATACGTTTCTAAATATAATAAAGTTGAGTCTTTGATTTTTGTATCCGTAAAGCGGCATTATTTTATAGTTCCAATCATGTCCTGCCAAGCATGAGCTAGAAGCAAATATCTTATCTTTTCCGAATGCCACGAAGCTTTCGTCATGAAGACTCGCCGTCCTTCTCGAGCATTAAGCTATACCACTGGCGTTTTACGAGCGTTGGCGCTTTTCCAACGCGAGTTTCTTGCGTTTTTGTCAACAGGTACAGGCGTCTGTAGACCCGAGACGGCGTGTGGTTTTAGCCGGTTCAAGCCCGACATAACCACCCCCGCTGGCCGGCGGGGGGGGGGGGGGTATCCGAAGGAAAAAAAAAAGGTACAATCATGTTTTGTTAATCCTAGATTAACAAAATCCCAAAATACCTACGGACATATATTTTAAATACGTATGATTCAAAAATGTCTTTTTTTTTACGTGCATAAATCCCCTCGGATACCCCCCCGCCCGCCAGCGGGGCCAGTGTTTCCTCGTCGGAATCCATTTTGTCTCTAATTATACACCTCAAATCGCTTCATGCGTGTGACGTAAAAGTTGCGTTCACTAGAAACTCGCGACGTTAACACGTTGACATCGTGTCTGCGCAACGTTGGTCCTGCACAGACGTTGGAGAAGAGCCAACGGGCTTAAAACGCCAGTGGGAAAGCTGCCCTACTTGGAGGATTCCCACTCCAGGGGGTTGCCACGAGGGCCCACCTCGTCACCTCCCACACCGGACACTCTGCAAGCGTGTGCAGCCCTGAGTCCTCACTTCAGTGATGGCACTCAGACGTTAACTCCTTCCTGATCCGACACAGGTGGTCCCCGAAGCACCCCTTCGCAGAGATCAGCCGCGTCAGCAGGTACGAGAGGCTCCCGTGTCGCCTCTCTAGCCAGTCCTCCATAATGGGCCTTACCGCAGCCGCTACCACGGCGTGCCCTGCGCTTGGTTGCCCAAGTCGTTCCTTCCATTCTACCACGATGGCCTGGCGGAGCTGGGCCTGCACGGTCTCGATTTCTCGAGGCTCAGGGTCCCGTCCCCACTGCTGCGCCACCTTTCGCCACCAGTATACTTATGGTATATACTGGTATGCTCCGCTACGGATGTCTATTTTTATGAAGTATTACAAATTTTGACCAGTTATTCTTTTGTTTTAGGGTGGTAAGCCATCAGAGTATCTCTTTGATCCCGAGGTACTTAAACGATTGGACTTCAACAAGAGCCCAGCACAGTTCAAGCCTAAAATCAGTGCGGCGAGTCCTGGTGAAGATTGGATGGTAGTAAGGCCGCTACAGCGGTCCGACTATGACAAGGGTTTTCTGCAGCTATTGAGTCAGCTGACGAGTGTCGGCAACATTACACGTTATCAATTTGATGGTGAGTGAGTTCAAATAATCTCGTTGCACGCCGAGTATCGCGCCCAATAAATATAAGTATTTAGTAAGTCTTATGACTTTTAGGTGTAATTTATCATAGGCCTGGTAAGTATATAGGCATTGCACAGATTTATCATAAATTTGATAAACAAGAAAATACTTAAAATGTTATCAAAATACTTATAAACTATAAGAAGTTTTAAAGTTTTGGCAAAGTTCAGAGAAAATATCAAAATACTCGTAAAGTAAGTATCCTTAAAACAATCCTAACCCCTAACGAATTACAGGCGGCAATACCGTGGAGTACCTACGCGGAACGCGCTTCATTTCTTAGAAAGACAACCTGCACTTGGATGCTTTGTAGACTGGAAGAGTAATTTAGCCTCTTGTTTCTTTTTTCCTTACTTTTATTTACATCGCGGTCTTCCTAGAAAGGGTTGCGATCCCACGTCTTATCGCTTTGGACTATGAATAGAACCATGTTCTCTCTCTCGCGAGAGGTCACTAAATAGCTGTTGTGAGAAAGATTATCCTTTGAATCCGCATATATTAAAAATAAAACTACACAAACCTACACAAATATTAAAAATAAAACTGAATGGTGTTACAATTAAATGTTACAACGTATATTATTACCCAACTCACACACATTTTGCTGAAGGGTTAACAAGGCCATGCGTTATCACTAGCGCATAATCAGAGGTCGTAGGTAATTTTCAAGGATGGTTTATTTAGTTTTTGCTCATGAATAATTACTGAGCATGACCAATGCAATAAGCAAATTTCACAATTGTTTTAAAGTTCCAAAGCCTGCACTTTGAACCTCGGGGTCCGTTCTCGTTTCCATGACTTGTTTTATTTTGACTTTTACGCGAGCGACTGCGTCTGACACCCCATCCCGAAAGGAAAATCTGCGCCAGAGCTTAATTTCGCAACCAGCAGGCAGTATCGGCTTGCAGGGTTTCCATACACCCAAATCTTATGCAACGGAACCCCTTTCCCATCAAAGAGGCACCGCCAAAAGTTGAACAGTTAGTACATAGTAAGTAAGTCATAGCACTTATTTATAAATAATATAATTATTGCACAAAAATGTGCAGAATTACCTATATTTACGCAGCCCAGCGCGGCAACGTGACCGTGTATATACAGGGCGTCCCACGCCAATGCCACATGGAGGGAAAGTACCTAATTATTGTAGATGGGACATTTTACTGAAAGAAGACTTTATTTTAATTTTAAAAACTATTTGAACTGCATTCATACATTTTTAATAATTGCCTCGTTGAACCGGGAATCGAACCCGGTTCACGAGAAAAAATAATCGGTCTGTAGTTTTATGATACCTACCGATCGGAAGGCATCATCGTAAGCGTTATTTTTTGCTAAATAAATTAGTATTAGAAATAAAGTGAAGACCATGAATTTTACCATTTGATGTGAAATTTTGTTAGGAAAATGAAAAGCTGACATTGGCGAAAGGATGTACAACTGACATTATCATAAGTACCTTTTTTTTTATCGTGCGAAAATCCCTATAAATTCACCTACCCACTTGAGAAGTACGCACTTGAGTAATAACCAGGTCCTCTTAGTACATTTTTATTAAGGGCATGAATACGGAAAGGTATTTAGAAATACTTGAGATATTAAGAAATGAGATAAATAATCTTCCGGTCGCAGAACGACAAAACCTTACTTTTCAGCAAGATGGGGCTCCGGCTCATAACAGTCACAGAACAAGGGATTACCTCAATGAACACTTTTGTCCCTGGATCGGGACAAATGGACAAATAATATGGCCGCCGAGATCCCCAGATTTAACCCCGTTAGATTTTTTTTTATGGGGTTATGTAAAAAATTTAGTTTACAAGAACCAGCATGAAAGTCTCAACGTGCTACAAAGAGAAATTAGACGTATTATTCTAAATATCCACCACAACAAGTAAAAAAAATCGACAGGGAGAGAAATAATCCAAAGAGTGCGACTTTGTATTCAACAGGATGGGGCTCATTTCGAGAATTTGATACATTGATTAATTTTGTATTAAAAATTTTAAAATTCATGGTCTTCCCTTTATTTCTGATACTAATTTATTTAGCAAAAAATAACCCTTACGATGATGCCTTCCGATCGGTATCATAAAACTACAGACCGATTTTTTTTTCCGGACCAGGTTCGATTCCCGGTTCAACGAGTCAATTATCAAAAATGTATGAATGCAGTTCAAATGGTTTTTAAAATTAAAATAAAGTCTTCTTTCAGTAAAATGTCCCATCTTCAATAATTAAGGTACTTTCCCTCCATGTGGCATTGCCGTGGGACGCCCTGTATATTAGTTGCAGCACCTGGCTTGTCTGAAACTGGCAATTATAAAACATTGGCCGTGGCTTTTTAATCCCAGATTCTTTTCTTACAGGCTTTACCTATTTGCCTTGCGAATATTCTGGCTGTAAATGTAGAAGCAATAATTTTGACGTTCATAAGTGATACAATCAAAATATCTTTTTTCAAGTAGTTCATAAAGTAACACTTACATTTACAGCCAGATTCGCAAGGCAGATAATGCCTGTGAGAAAAGAACCTGGCTACAAAAACTTACGGCCGCTCTTTTCTAATCGCTAAAATCTAAATCTTTGTAAAATAATATTTTGGACCTATATGAATCAAGGTCTTTGATTTGAGTAGGTGCGCGATTTTAACTGTGGATGAAGAGAAATTAATTCTGCTGGAAGTGCTGGAAACGAATCATGGAATTGGTTTAGTCTCGTACCTTTTTTTTTTTCTTAAGGAAATACCTTCCGATACCCCCCCGCCAGCTACTACCTACTAGTATGAACATAGTACCTTGGCAGTTTCTTCCTTCTATAATCTTCCTTAATCTCCATCCTTGATTATGCGATGTTAAATGCTAAAACAAGTCGTTGGAATGCATAGCATATTGGCATTTAAGCACGCAACCTTGACGAAACCGGCGCGGTGATAATAACCTTTCTATGAACCTTGCTGATTTCCTGCTTCGGAAATATCGATACGTGATAATCATATACAAACCATTCTTTTATAATTTCCAACCAGCTGCTACCGGCGACCTGTTCGCGCGTACCATAGACTAATATATATATCTGGAAAGCGCGTACCTTTTTCTGTTCACAATAGCATGGGTTTTATTGTTTTTGTGCGCCACCCTAATTCTTTTCCTAACACAAAACTAGCCTAAGCTACGTCTGCCAGTAAAATGCAGTCAAAATCTTCCTAAGCACTTCAAAGATTAGCCGGAAGAAACAGAAAAATACAAGAGTTTAAATTTACGACTTTTAATAAATCGAATATTTGAATTGGACAGGTCAGCACGATGTTTTTATCGTACTTGTTACCGATGACAATACATCGGTCATATCTAAGAAGCTTATATTTAAAATCATATCTCTTACAGTAGATACTGAAATGTAAATAAATGTCGCAAAATAGCTACACGTATACTGTCGATTAACATTTATTTCTCTATAATGGTGGATACTACTTCCTACAGAACTTGTTTTTACCTCGTTATAAAGCATCAAGTAGTGTCTTTAATAGAGCGCCATCGCTACTTGTGTATTGACGGTTATATAGGCACGGATCTAGAGATCGTGTTTGGAGGGGGAGGATGGGTCATACAAAGTTCCTTGAACATACCATAACAAACAAATGAAAGCTTAAATTTTACATAGCGCCTAGGGATGTTCTCCCTAGCCGTGCAGGTGTGTGGGGCGTCCCATCCTCCGATTGCATTGTCGACCAGTCGCGAACAGTAGGGATCTATAAAATTAATTAGTGTGGCAACAGAGGTAAAATAACGCCCCTATCTTCTCCATCCTTTTTTTTTTTTTTAACGTGCGGAAATCCCTTCGGATACCCCCCCCCGCCGGCCAGCGGGGGTGGTTATGTCGTGTCTCGACTAAAACCGCAGGGTGTCCTCCCCAAGTGTCCGTTGCCGGGCACCCCGGGTAAGCCCTCGAAAGGATAACCCCAGGGTTGCCGGCGGACTTTGGCCGCCACCGCGGCCTCGCCTGGTGGGGTCGGGTTTTATCACGCTTCGGTGAGTTGGCAGGCGTGTGTAGGGCACACACGACGCGCCTCCGCCACGGCCTGCTTCTGTAAGGACGGCGAGTCGGCCAACTGCCGTACTCAGGCCCCGATCATGGAGGTCGGTAGTCCCGGGCGTAGATGAGTCTGCGGCGTCCTCGCCGCAGACTGCGAAACTCGGGGGGCAGGGTTCTCTCCCGCTCCGTCTCCGCCGTCTCTTTCGCGCGCATTACCTGCTCGCAGAAAGAGGCGGCGGCGTGCCACTTGCTCCCGTCGGAGACCACGGCCCTCACCATGGTCTCCAACGAGAGAACGTCTACGCCCAGGACCGCAACGAGACCCCGGCGTTGACTCGCCCACGCAGGGCACTCCACCAACGTGTGGAGCGCCGTGTCTTCGCCAGGATCCTCGCAGTGCTGGCACTGCGGCGTTGTCTCCCGGTGGATGCGCCACAGATACTTACCGAAACACCCATGTCCGGTAACCATCTGGCACATCCGGTAGGAGAGGTCCCCATGGTCCCTCTCCAACCACTCCTTCATGATCGGCCTCACCGCCGCAATGGTGGATTCCCCCTACCTTGGGTGCTCAAGTCGCACCCTCCATGTCTCCATGAGTTTCTGGCGGAGCAGGGACCGCTGAGCACTGATTTCTCGGGGCTCCGGCCTATGGCCCCGCTCCAGCGCCTCCTTGCGCCACTGGTACAGCAGCGCAAGGGCTCTCGCTTCCAGGTCCCATGGAGGGGTCCCGGCTAGGAGACATGCCGCCTCGACGGAGATCGTGCGATACCCCCTGATGACTCTGACGGCCATCGCTTCTAACGGGCTGTTTAATACAGCCACGTTGCGGGCCGCCAGAGTCTCCGCCCATACTGGGGCCCCGTACAGGGCCATGCTTCGCACGATCCCCAGGTACAGTCTCCTAGTGGGGGCGTTGGGTCCCTTGACGTTGGGCATCAGCCGCGATAGCGCGGCCGCAGCTCCCCTCAGTTTCGGGACCAGACTTCGGAGATGAGGTCCGAAGTCCCATCGGCTATCGAGTACGAGCCCAATGTACTTCATCGTGGGCTCGATGCCGATGCTTACACCCCCTACGGTTATGCTGGTTCCCGCAGGTGGTCCCCTCCGAGGCCCGTGGAAACACATAGCCTCGGATTTGTGGAGAGCCACCTCGAGTCCCAGCCGCCGTATTCGACCCACGACTTGAGCAACCCCTGCCGTGGCCTTTAGTGCCGCGCTTCGGTGCGTTGCTCCCCGCGCCATAACGAGGGTGTCGTCAGCATAACACGTTATGCTGACACCCTCGAGCAACGAACCGCGCAGCACCCAGTCGTATCCGATGTTCCACAGGAGTGGCCCTAGGACCGACCCCTGCGGAACACCGCACGACACTTCTCGCCGCCCTGGCCCTAGCCAGCTTGGGTAAACTATGGCCCTCTCGGATAGGTATGCCTCGACAATGCGGCGGAAGTAAGGAGGCACTCCGTGATACGCGAGCGCCTCCCTAACGCAGCTCCAGGGTAGGGTGTTGAAGGCGTTGGCGATGTCGAGAGACACCGCCACCACCACCCCACCCCGCGAGACTACTTCCTCCGCCAGGCGCCTAACGCGCATGATCGCTTCCACGGTGGAGCGCCCCCGGCGGAAACCGAACTGGTTGTCCGCCAGATCTGGCCCCACGTTCGTGAGATGCTCGACGAGGCGCTCTGCAATAATCCGCGCAAAGAGCTTGCACACCTCGTCGAGCTTGCACCTAGATAAAGACGGCACTTTTAAGCGGGGTGTAAAAAAGCATAGGTCGAGCTGTCAATTTAAGGATCACCATTTTAGGATCGAAAGCATCTGAAATGGAGTATCTTCTGGACTTCACCTTAGCTTCTTAGCATCCAGCGGGGTGCAGTTGATTGGTTTTAGGCTGTCTCACACTACCTTTTTCAAGGCATCTTTAGATGATGCCTATTCGAAACCATTTTTCTTAATGGATTAGATATTTATCAACTTTTTTGATACTTACATGGACCATTGCCTATCATAACGAGTACATTTCATTTTCAGAGAGGTTTACAAAGATGAAGCAATCCGGCGGCTATTACGTCACAGTTATTGAAGACACGCGCATTTCGAAGCTAATCGGTGCTGCAACACTTACAATCGAACAGAAATTCATACATAACTGTTCAGTGGTATGTTAAATATAATATTGTAACCTTGTCTGGTAGATACCTGAGCCAGACCAATGTACAATGACCGCCAAACTTCTTGACAATGTACTCTAGCTGCGCAGAAAGCATTTATAGTTTTTTTTAGTGGTACTGCGGGGCGCGACAATTAACTGAATTAACCAAGCATAGATTAAATTAAACCAATCACGGGCTCAAATGGCTCGCGTCATTAGTTTATTCGTTTTTTTTTTAGTTGGTCTGTATAGTACTATGCGCGGGTCGCGGGATCGATTCCCGCTCAGTGCAAATATTTGTATGCATGAATATGTCTATTTGCATTGGTCTGGGTGTTATGTATATGTATGTATTTACACAAGAAAATGTTTATCCGCATTGTAAACCCAATAACACAAGCTAGTTAAGCTATGTTTAGATTGGGTCTAGATAGCACTGTGTAGAATGTCCTAGAATATTTATTATATTTATTAAAGATTTAGATCGGAAAAAGAGAACATCTAGGACGGGACTTGAACCCGCGACCAGTCCCTTACAGGGGGAATGCTCTGACCAATTGAGCCACCTAGACACTTCCGATCTAAATCTTTAGAAAAAAGTAAGCATACACAATGCTTAAAAAATAGTATATTATGCAACTAGTGAATAAAGGACGGATTTAAAGCGAGGGCCGTAGATGAGTCACGAGCAAGTGAAGGATTCTAATGATTGAATCACGAGCGCAGCGAGTGATTCAACTGTTAGAATCCTGAACGACGCGAGTGATTCATGGCCCTCGATATAAATTCGTACTTTATTCAGGAGTTGCATACTATACTTTATACCATGACTACGAGAAAAGACATAATTTAAGCGAAAATAGAAATTTAATCAAGAAATAAGAATTGTTACATTAATTGAAATGGTCATTAAAATTAGAGCAATGACTGAAATTAAGCGTAATTTTCTTATTATTATCATTAGAGTGGTCAACTTGTGAAACAATATTTATTTCTTGTCGATGGTCAGAACTCTCTGCTGGAGGAAACTCTGGAGTATCTTTGGACGTTGAAGGGCGTGGAGTCCATGGGTATACAGGTTTCTTTAGGTTTATGCAGCTTGCTATCTGAAGGCTGCGTTTCGATTTATTTTCGATACAATCTTCGATATAACCTTCAGCCACGGTAGTGGACTTCCATACACCATGTCGCTTTAATTCCGTCATATCTGCACCAGTGTTTGCTAATAACGTGGCAGAGGTTCTTCGGAAAGAATGCCCTGTGTACATCTCGGGATTTGGTAGCTTTAAAAATGTTGCAATGTCTTTTGGCATGGAACCAATTTTATTTATTCCAATAGGATTTGAACATTTATTTTTAGAATAGAACAAAAAGAATCTATTATTGTTTGTATTCGGAGGACGAAAACTTCGATACTTTTCTACGATTTTCATGTAATCATCTCTGACTACGAAGGTTCGGTCGATTTTCGTTTTTGTATCCTTTAAAGTAATCAGTAAAGCAGTGTCAGAGATCGTTTGCACGTCATCCACTGTCAGTTTAAAAAGCTCATTTGAACGACAGGCTCCACTAATGCCGAGAATTAACGCAACCTGCAAACAAAAATAGAAAAACTGTTACAAAATTGATGTTGATAGGTTTACAATTAAATACTTCTAAAATACCTACTTGTATTAAGCAAGATTTGTTGAAGATTACTTACTTTTACTGCCAAAAATTGCGAGTCTGGCGCTTCATTCAAAAAGCGTTCAACATTTGGAGCGGTAAAAACCAGGGATTTTTTCGGTTTATAGCCTTCTGATAGCCTTTTAAGGTAGGCTTGCAAGTTAGAATATGTTTTTATATCAATGTTATGCCTTGTTTTTACAGTACACTGCAACATAGAATATATACTCCATAATGTCGATGACTTTCTTTTCTTAGACAGTTCATTAAAATAAGTTAAGAAAACAGACTCAGAAAATGTGCCCGAAGCTTGATTTTCATTTTTCCATTTACAAAACTCATCGTAGGTTTTGATGTAAACCAGCCGTGATTTGTTGGGTAGCAAGTTTTCGACAATATCGGCTGCCCTCTCTTTCATAAATTCAGTTGTTAACACAATATCTTCTTCGTCACTTGAATGCATAATTCATTAGAATCCTTCATTTGCTCGTGACTCATCTACGGCCCTCGCTTTAAATCCGTTTTTTATTCACTAGTTGCATAATATACTATTAATCTAATGCCAAACTCCTTGTCGCAAATATCGACCAATCAAATCTCGAGAATTTATTTGCACCAAAGAGTTTTGAATTTCGAATCTTAGCGCAAGGAGTTTGTGTAAGCATTGAAATAGAGACCGGATATATTTTTGTGTTCCAAATTCAAACACCAAAATAGTGAATAAAAACAAAACAGTGAATAAAAGGCCTTTTTATTCACTGTTTTGCGTGAGTAAAATAAGCCTTTTAGAATAGGTATGGTATAAAAATCATTGTATTATATTTATTATTATTATCTTTCCACCTTTTGTTCAAGACGTTTGCCAGCTCTTTGAAGTGGTGCACATAAGAACACTTCTTAATATAGGTAGGAACGATTAATATCTATGTAACATGGGGATAACTTAGAAACAAGTTTTCGAATTAGAATATATAAATGAAAAACTTCATTAGATAATGTTAACTCGAAAAGTATTTGAAATGGTACCTAGATACATGTTAAGATCATGCATTTTCCGGAACTAAAATTACACAAAAAAAAAATTAAAATAAAGGAACATTGATTTCGGTTTTGCTCGTGCTATAAGTTGAATAATAATAGCAGCAATTAAAACACGTCATTAATTAAATAGCTAGAGGGGTTAACAGGACCATTGCCATTTACGGTTACTACTACTTTAAAAAAAATGATAGAGAGTTACGGATTCGAAAATATGTTGGAGGTAAAATCTACTGTCTGCAAACAAATTTACGTCTGTATGTATATAATGTAATATACATATTCATCATCATCATGCGGATACATTAGTTAACGTCCATTTACTGGTAACCTTCACTCATGAACATCAGTAACATTGAGTGCGAAGCATCCCTATAACAGTCCCTGTCAGCATTCCATTTAAGACACATTTAAGGTGGAAAAACCGTAGACACAACTACAGAAATATTGGAAATAATTAACAGCTATGTTTTAAATTTTTCAGCGTGGCCGTTTAGAAGACGTTGTCGTAAATGACACATATAGAGGCAAACAGTTGGGCAAATTGTAAGTGCCACCTATTTTTGTTGGTTCAATATATTTTATAGACTTGAGACAGAGTTGATTGATCAC
The DNA here is from genome assembly GCA_946251805.1 of Cybosia mesomella. Classification (NCBI taxonomy): domain Eukaryota; kingdom Metazoa; phylum Arthropoda; class Insecta; order Lepidoptera; family Erebidae; genus Cybosia; species Cybosia mesomella. The sequence continues at coordinate 16,116,876 of OX276408.1, read as the reverse complement.
TTATTTTAATAGAATTTTAGAACGACTTTAAAATCTTGATCTAAGAGATAGTGAGGGAGCTAAGAGATAGTGTTGCAATCTACCTTTTGTATTAAGCATTTTTTTTTTCAGAATCGTAGTAACTGTATCGCTGCTGGCACGGGAACTTGGTTGCTATAAGATGTCACTAGATTGTAAGGACAAATTGATCAAGTTCTACGAGACTTTGGGTTACAAGCTCGAACCTGGCAACTCTAATGCCATGAACATGAGGTATGACCTATAGGTACTAATTGGTTATTTAATTTATTACTATCACGAGTGTATAGGGCCCCACTAAGACCTTTGGGGCCCAAGCCGACCTTACCATCCAGCTGGTACACCTGTCGAACAATAGACGAGGTTCTGGCTCAGGCTTCCCCCTTGGGGTTGGAAGGTCAGACGGCAGACGCTCCCGTAAAAGCAAAAATAAGCTACACAAGTCAAATGCGGTCTCCAAAGCTAGGCTTTAGATGCAACTGGGACCTACCGCTAGGATGACTATGATCATCATATACAATTCTGGCATTTAGGTACACGTTGTGGTCCATGCACGCCGCGTTCTGCCTAATTTAACATTTGTATATTTGTATTGTAATAATGCCACGTAAATTTAAAAAATCATTTCAAATAATTTTTTGATTTCCTGCTGCAGATTATCTGCCTAGGGTATATAAATATCGAGATAAACTACAGTATACAAATGACGCTAGTTCTATTAGAAGCTAAACGACGAAAGGATCAAACAAGAAACAGAAAGAGTGAATAAGTAATTGTGCTTCGTTTTATATTTTGCTGTCGTTTTTATAGAAGTATGTTGTTATTGAACTTTTGGGTAAAGAACTTTTACTTATTTATCGTGAACCCAACATGTAACAATATAAACACCTAACCCTATTTAGGCTGAATTTCACCAGTTAAAATCCTTTTAACTAAACTAGGTTCTCAGGTTTATACTCAATGAGATTCCATGAGAAAAACGTGATCACACAATTATTAAATTGATCCTATGGTTCCCATCGTTGGTGAAATCCTTAGTTAATAATCCACCTTTACTTGTTTCAGATTCGAGGAGCCATCTTGACAATTAGCCGCTGGGACATCCGAGCTGCGCTCTAAACTGTAAGTACGCAAGCAGCTAAACAGACTTCACAGCATATCCATCAAGCAGTAGTCTCTCATTGCTCCATGTTAACCACATTGTAAAATCTGTGGAAACTGAAATTTTGCATTATATGTGTGATTTTAATATTGGAGTTAGTTGGTTACAAAATTAATATCGAAAGTTGTGTTGTTAAAACCAATTCATGTTACTAAAAATTATTGACCGGTTTCTGACTTGAGAAATTGAAGTTGAGTCTTACGCACAGTGATTTCTCAATTTAGAAACCGGCCATATACAAGTAGGTATGTGCTGAATTAGTAGTATACTAAATTGTTATTAAGATGCATAGAAACAATAACACGTGCCTCGCTTTGTATAAACCCATTATGGATTTTGTTTGTGATTTCTGTTTCGTTGTAGTGTGATTGCAGTCGCAGCATCAATTTTTCTATCCATCAAAAGTGTAAATTACAAATATGTAACTTTCTCATTTGATGGGGTGATTGATTGGTAATGGATGTCTTAGCACATAGGTGCAGACAAATATTTTTTTAATAGCATATACGCTTTTTAACTGCAATGCTATCTTTTTGAGATTAACCTACTTTCTATTAATATAGTAGTTACTTGTCAATTCAATAACCTGAAATTCCTATGAAGCATAAGTACATATCATGGTTATTGCCCCTCTTTGAAATTTATAACTAATTTTTTTATCATACATAAGATATTTCTAACATTCTCGGGCTAAAACATTAAGTTGATATATATGTTGAAGCGTATTCCATTAGTTGGAATGTGTAGTTAACTGAGAATGTTTCCTCACATGAAGGAAACGTGCCTCAGCTTCCTTACCGAATCACTAATTAATTGAAGATACACATTTATACAAGTCTTGCAATGCAGAAGAAAAATACAAGAGATTACATCAGTCTTTCCTATTGTCAAGCCCAACTTCTAGTGTTAGATAAAATAAGAAAATATAAAAACTAAAAAATTAACAATTGATTAGTTTTGATTACTTTGAGTATTTATGTAAAAATATTAAATTTATTAATTTATGTATAAGTAGTAAATATCAGGTTTCGAATTTATCGGTTGAAATAAGTAGAGTATTTTTAATTTATAGCAGATTTTCGTAGCAACATGGGAGATTATTTTTTATTTATACATTGAACATAATTAGGTTCTAACAAATAAGTTTATTTTAGTGTTGAAAGTACTTAAATATGTGTTTATTAGAATTATATATTTCTGAATAATATTCTGTAATTAATTGTGCATTATTAAACTGCTATTGCTTTATGTTTCGGTTTTATTTCTAAGTACCTTTTTTTTATTTTATTTTTTCGTGCGGAAATATCTAAAATTTGATCCTCTAAAATAAAAATATAGGATGTAGTTACGATTCTTGAACATCGATTTTGATTCAATGCTCTCTACTCTTCATTGCTCATTCAAAAAAATTTTTATACTCACGCCCGTACCCGTCTAATCCCGAGAATTTATGGAGTCCTATCTGCCTACTAAGGTCGATAGAACTAGCAGTGAAAACGACATCATTACCCTGCCATTTAATTATATGGTCAAGGGAAGTCAGCTATATAATCTTTAGGGACACAACACAAGTCTGTTGACTATGACCACGGCTATTAAAAGAGGTAACATATATAAAACCATAGACCATGATGAAACTAACCGAGAGACTTCCCGTCTAATCTAGTTGTTTTTCAAAAAGCTATAAGTGCACAACTATGAGAAAGGGTGTTTCATCATCGACCACATCATCACTTACCAACTGGTGAAATAGTGGTCAACCGTGGGCGTATTAATTCCTAACCTTGACCTATGTCGGAGATTTTTGGGACAGAATGTACACCTTGTCTCTGGCAACTATTTGTTCAGTTATTGTTACATAGTCATTCCATGTAGAGACCGAACTCACGACAGAGGTCGCGCCGGCTGTTACTGAAGTGACCAATGCGTCTTCTGTGCCGTTAAGTAAGTTGATCATAGCTGGATTCTATAATTGGGTTAATGTCGTGGCAAATATTGAATATATTTAAAAAACCAAAAAGAAAAATATACTGCCACCATTCTGAGTGTAAAGACGCAGTAAAGAGTGGCCAAATATGGAACATGGAGTACTGCCAATCTTTTCATCCGCTGCATGTCATTTTGTCTCTCAACTCATTTTTGTTTTGATCATATTGAGCTAAGCGAGCGAAGCTCTTATATACGCGGCATAGGCGTTTGTTGGTAGCTGAACTCCTCCGTAATCACTCGCGCGATCTTGACCAAATTTACCACGGTGATAGGTAGTGTGGACTCTGAGAGAGTGTTTTTAAGCGAGATGGTTCATGTCCGATATACCATTGAAGAATAATCAATCACCGAAAAACAGTTTCACGAGCGCGCGAACGTAGTAAGATGTCTCATTTTCTAGTAAGAGTTGCTCGCTCAGCTCAATTTATTTCAGTCCCACCCTGCACTGAATTCCTAGTTACAAGTAATGGCCAAGTTTTGGCTAGTCTGCTATAAATAATTTGTAAAAAATGTATTACTGAGTTTTATTCGTGAGGTGAAAATAACTGGTTATATTTTTACTGTTTGGCAGGGTCAGCGACGTTGGCGTGACACTATTATAGGTCTTTTTTCCATAGGTTGGCGTTGCAGATTAGTCCTATTACCAAGTTTCTGTTAACTACCTACTAAGTGTGAAGTATATGAATATATTTTTTAAGTATACTTAGCCACTTTTCTTTTTCTTCCAACATATGGGAGTTACTAAAACCCAATGACTACCATGAGTAGTTCACGGTAGTAGTTTGGCAGTTTGATCGAAACATTGAAAATCAGTAGTGCAGTTGCACCTTTAGAAAATAAATAAGTATCTACCGATTTTCTTCTGTTACTATTGATGTTGCATAAACCCTAAGAAATAAACGACAATGAAAAAAAATTACAATTATATATTTCAAATTTCACCTAATACATAATAATAAAATGTATATTAAGAAATTAGGAATATTAAGGAGTAATAAACTCAAAGACTGGCTCAGTCTGGTAGTTAAATTCTATGTACATAATCATTATACTGTATATTATTAATAATACATAAAAAATTACTATACACAATACCGTTTTCCGTGTACCGTATACTTGAAATTATGGTACTTGCACCATAACAATTATTCACCATTCTGCCACTGCAAGTACAACGAAGCGCACTTAGTTTAAATTTAATATAGTGGCTAATGTTTTATGAGAAATCTATACTTGTGACATACGTGTTAAGACACAACAATTTCAAGTATCGGCTCTTAAACTGATAAACACACAAACATCACTCGAGCACTTACAACAAATTGACACCCTCATTTGCCGATTGCACAAAGTCCCAGAATCGTCACAATTAAAAGCATTTTATTATTTGTACATTTATTTTGAATATATACGTGAATTTACAAGCGAGAGACGACATGGCAATTGATATAATAGTGGCAGCGACTTTTTAAATAACAAACTCAAAGCAGGTAAATAAATGTCTTGGCCCTGAAAACACTTCGCTGACCTCCAGTTCTCCTTAAAGTTATTAACTAAGCAGCATTAAGTTGGACCAACAGTAAACAAAGTTTAATAGTAAGGGTAATCGTTACAGGTATTTAAATATCCCGTGACTAGTTAGTGTCAAGCAGCTATCAATTAAAATAAAACAAGTGAGTGGTTAAAATTTCATGTAGAAAATTGGTGATGGCAATCACAGAATATAAAAACAATAGGAAGTGGTTTTAATTTTTGTTAAAAAAAAAAAAATAGTAATAGTAATTATAGTATAAAAACTAGTGTCGCCAAACGTATTAACGTTATTGTCAGTTAACAGCCAATTATATAATAATATTATAACAAAAAACATTGCGTTGCGTTATTATGTTGAATATCTTACAGTATTGCGGTGCACAAGCGATGGCTGGGAATGTCTTCTTGATTTTATAAGAATTAGATGACTCGCCTTAGAATCAAGTTATGTTGGTTACCTTATCAGCTGAAATTATTTCGTGAATGTCTCATACTTTTTTTAGTATAGATACTAATTGATAGTATAGGCACAGTACCCCGCGGGGCACTCCGCTACTGAATGTCGACGTATGTTAGTTCTAAAGAACAGGATCTCGATGTACGCCAGTTCGAAAGTTCACTGCAGCGAAGTATGCAAGGCCGACGTATCGACTCGGATAGGTTAGGTTAGGTTAGGTAAGGCTAAGGCGGGAGCTCCGCTCCGCTTCGCTCCCGCCTTAGCCTTCGTGGTTATTTTTTTTTAACCACCTAGAAAATTAATTGTTGTGTGTCTCGTGATATTGTTTTATCAAATTTTCATACGTCGGCCTTGCATACTTCGCTGCAGTGAACTTTCGAACTGGCGTACATCGAGATCCTGTACTTTAGAACTAACATACGTCGACATTTTAAACTTCGACATTCAGTAGCGGAGTCCCCGCGGGGGCCATCTCAAAGCTGTAATAGCTCCGGGTCAGCCGGGGCGCGAGGGAATAGCCTTATTTAGCCACCTTACATGCACATACATTAGAGACCTGAGAGGGCGTGCGGTTTTGGCTGGTTCGAGTCCGACATAACTACCCCCACTCTGGCCGGCGGTGAGGTGGTAACCGTGGGGGTTACAGTAAAAGAAACACAAAAAAGCACAGGCGGCGATAAATCTAAAAAATCAAAGTTCATGAAAATTGGTCCACCCGTTCTCTAGTTATAAGTGGACATCACTAACACGACTTTGTTTTATATATGTAGATGACCCATAGATATTCTGCCTATATCTATGAGATGACCCGACTTGACGTTGTGGCAGATAACATTATCAAGTTCCATCAGTGTCAAAATAAACCATACAACGAAGGAGATTGTAGGGAAAAATAAAATGGAAGAAAGCTAATTTTAACGGCACAATTACGAAGTCGTATAATTTATTTAATTCACTAATAAATAATAATAACAATCCTCTAGAAACGATGTGAGAGAAAGAGAAAAATCTTTGATGTTTCAAAATATTTCAAACATTCAATTGACAGATTCGAGACAAGAGGTTTTTAGACGATTTTTTTTCCGTGCAAAGCTGTGAAGAGCTGCTTGTATCGTATTGCATATATGTATATGCTGCTTAGCTCAAAGGAGTTAAATTTCGTAATTAATAGGTATTGGAACTTGGATCAAGTCCAATTTTGTACTAATCTAACAAGATTCGCGTCGCAGTAAAGATGTAAGGCCGATAAGTTAGCAGGGATCGGTACTTTACGACAAATGATATGTGTTGTCATTTGTCGTAAAGTAACGAGGGGTTATATGAGTGGGCTTCATATTTTATCAAAACAATAAACTCGATTGTGTTATTTAAACACATTGCTACTGCAATATTTTGTTAACTTGTATATATTTATTTGTCTAGCTTTTATTTTCTTCCTATTTAATTTGACGATTTGGCGTAGAAATATGTGTGTGTATTTCTTTGTGTTTATTTATTAAACGATACATAAGTACATATAATCTCTCTTCTTCGATTATCTGGTCTATGCAGGGCGTCACTTGCCACTTGGAACCTGCGTACACGAGCTATGTTGCTTCTTTGTGTATATCAAGCGCAGCCTTATCTGCTACATTAAACAAACTTCTAACGCGGAGAGCGTTAGGAGTTTGTTTGTTTCAATGTTGGATTCTGTCTGAACACTTTCTCAAAGTCAGGCTAGATCAAGATTCACTACACCAATGATAGGAATCGAGATCAAGCCGAACTAAACTATTTATATATATATCACATTGTACTCATTAAATCTCATGAGTAAAACGTGAGAAGTCAGTTTAGTTGACAGTACCATTGATGAAATCTAGTTTAAGTGACTGAAATAATGTGGCGGTCTCGTTCTTCATCGTGGCGGCTACCGAAAAGTGACAAAGACGAAAAGTAGAGAGCGATTATCAAATATTCATTCTATCGACAGTGTACATCTACTTATTAGTAAATAAGAGTAAAATGGCACCTCGAGAGGTGCCTCTAAACCTGCTCGGTCGGCATGGCCAATTGGCCATGACTATTTAGTATCGTAGCTCAAAAGATGCGATGGACAGAATAAATCGATCGAGGCTTACCGTGGTCTAGAGGCACCTTATCACTACATCAAGAATGAAGATTAATAAATAAGGCAGTTAAAACAAATATCGATATATTTCGTAAAACATTGTCTGAATTCAAAAGCATGGATTAAAATATTACAATAATGCCTTAGTGGCGTCTAGTCTCACTCGAACGCTCTATTTGGTGCATATCAATTTACAATACTTGTTCCCTATTGATTGAAAAAACAGAATACAGATTTTGACGACGCTTCGCTCAGCAGTCAATGGAATGCAAATTCAAATGTTTCAATATAAGGCTGTGCCCACCTAGCAATCTACGGGCGATTCTTAAAAATTCTATTCGTATTTCACAACTATTGAAAGCCAGATATTAACAATGTGCAACGTTGTGAAAACTGTAGCAGCACAAAATATGTAGACATTCAGTGATGTGAACGCTATTATTATACAGAGTGTATTTTAGGTCATTAGTGTCAACCACTTACAGTCGAAATAATCTAAAAAGTGCATTTTGACACATGAGAAGAGAGAAACAGAACGTAAACCTTGCATGATTCGAATGAAAATAAAACAATTCTAAAATTAGAAGTTATTAGTTAAACAATTTTTAAATAATTAATAATATTTTTACAAATCATTTGAAATATGACGGGATTCTTTATTTCTGCGAGACGTCCTAAAAAGGTTACGTTCTACTATTTTCATTTTGGAATTTATTGTAGTAACATTTTAATCGTTACGGTGGTAAAGATTAATCGGTTTACGTGACAAATCGTCAGTTAGCAAAGGAGTTGCTAAACCACGAGTGTGTGGCGCTAAAGCCCGGCTCATATCGCGCCTGAGCGGGTCACCAGGCCGGTTGCTTGGCGACACAAAATGTATGGGTGAACAGCCTTGTCAACTATGTCATTTTTTTTTCCTATCGTATTGATTGTCTTGTGTCGATATTAATTATTTTTGACGCATTATAATACATAAACTACATGTGGCGTGTTTTAATAAAAAGCCTTCCGCTACATCTATAAGTGTTCTTATACTTAAGAGTATAGCTCAACTCATTCCAAATCCATTCGTATACTATATATATATATAAGGTTTGAAGCGGCGCGCATCTGCTGGCTCCTTAAGGCGCGCGGGGTTTGACGGAGGAAAATCTGCTGCAATCGGTTATTCTCACAATCGATTAGTAGACATCCAACACTACACTACTGACAGCTGTCAAAATGCACTTCTTAGATTATTTCAACGTTATGCTTTACTGATAGATGGCGAACGCTTTATGGTATTAAAAACAATACTGTTTTGTTTTAAATGAACTTCAACATAAGACAAAATTAAACAGTTGAATTGTTATTCAACTGTTAAATTTTGTCTGTTTAATTTATTGAAATGTTATTTATGTAAAACATTGCGTATTTTCAGTCATTTATTGTTATAAATGACTGAAAATACGCAATGTTTTACATGAATTTTCTCTTAGGCAACTAAAAGGCAAACGTTCTGATCTGAATATTAATAGGGTAGTTTTATATAGTAGTTAATATAATAAATAATAGTAAAAGATGCAGTCTTTTCTTATTTGCTCGTTATTCATTTTTATCAACCAATGAACCACAAATTGTATATTATTGTTGCTATGACGTTGCGTAACTTCTATGAAATAACATTGGTATGACTTGTTATTTCATAAAAGTTACGAGAAATTACCGTTCTATAATTTAATAACAAGACTGATTGGCCTGACAGTGAACTACCCTATTATAGCCAAATATTACTGTATTTAATTTATTTCTGATCTGCAATCTGTAGGTAAAGCCTATGTTCTATTATAATTTTTTTAAATATAATCTGATAGATATGTGAATAATACATTCAATTCGAATCTAAATAAATATTTTACTATAATAAATAACATAACTTAATCTATATGGAAACGCATTTTAAACAAAACTAATATTTATGTTGGCCTCAAGTAAATAAGATCTATAATAATATTAAACGATTATATCTTACCAAGAGTTTCATTGTAGCAAAATTTTTCAATGTTTGGTCGAATGTTGAACGTGATCTTTCGCAGTGTACAAATCAAAGTCACGTTTTTAATTCCAATATCATTAGTTTAATATGTACTCACTAATCGTACCGGGAGATTATGTACAAAGGTACCTTTTGACATAATCTCCCTTATTATAAAACGTCAAGTAATTAAAAAAGTAGCTTTAAGTCGTCATTTTGTTTTCCGATGGTTCAATTCTAGTTGTTTTTTTGTTAAATCCGTTTTGTAATAAGATGGATGTAGATTTAGGAGTTAGGCTCAATTACCGGCGGTCGAATTGATCTCGGGTGGACGTCCTAGAATGGTGGGTTCGCAGGTGTCATCTTAGTTCCCAGTTTCATTGGCCCCTGGCCCCGCGCTGAACGTCGAGCTTCCATCTCTCGCTGTCTCTGTAGCTTTCTTTCTTCACGTTTGCGACGTATTTCGTCCATTTTTGATGCGTTGTTTTCTGTAGGTCATACAAAAAATTGTGGTATAAAAGCTATCAAAATAATATATGAGTACAATAATGTTAACGGGAATTAACGTGATCATGGTATAGGTATATACTTTTTTTTTAGTTTTATTACATGCAATCTTTACTTTGATTTCGTTTATACTTACACTGGCCGTGGTCACAGGCTGAATGGAAGAAAGAAAGAAGAAGGTTTCCTCAGTTTTTAGATATTTTTTATTGGCCATGGATCGGCACACACTACACCCACCTGGTCAAAACGGATGGATTCAAAGGTATGTATATACTATACATACTTCTATTCTATCTACACTCAAATCGAAAAATTCGAATTACGAATTCAAAGACGATTCTATACATACGCATTTTATAAACGCATATACATAAAATTAAAAATAAAACTTATTATAGTACCGCCAACTGTATCATAAAACTCATTATAGTACAGCTATCTTTTTTTATTCATTAAATTAGCCCATGGTTTTAGGCTGAATATGAAAAAAAAGGCGCCCGCATGCGCAGTTCGAACTGTGAAAAAAATGGCGTACGCTAAATTACTTCCTTGTAACCTACCTACTTTGTTTAATTTAAATTTTTCCTATGAGTGAAGATAAAGTAGTGTATGAAACTGCAAATAACTTAGGTATTAAAACACTCGGGACGGTGGGGCGATCGGGACGGTGGGGCGACTAGCGCCCCTCCCCCAAACCGGGGCAAGACGGGGACACCGTGGTTCCCAAACCCGAGGGGGCCATCTCGAAACCGGAGATGGCCCAGGGTCAGTCGGGGTGCGAGGGATATGCTCTATGGGCAACCTTACACCCCGGCGTCTGTAGACCCGAGACGGCGTGCGGTTTTAGTCGGTTCAAGCCCGACATAACCGCCCCCGCTGGCACGCGGGGGGGTATCCGAAGGGATTTCCGCACGATAAAAAAAAAAAAAACAAAAGGTATTAAAACACTCGAGTCAACCTATTATCGCTATCGATAAACAGACTCTCGTGTTTTAATACCCCTTCTTATATGACAGTTGCATAAACTTCTATTATATATCATGATCGCGTTAATTCCCGTTAATATTATTGTATTTCATGGAACGCGAAAGTTAGAAAGTATAGTATACAGAGTGATGGTGTAAAGGTGTGAATGCACGCAAAAACCGCGCCTTGTCGTGGAGTTGCGTATACCAGCCCGTGATACCATACCAAGGTGTGAATGCTTACTGTAACACCGTGAAAAACTAAAATTTGGTATGAAAAATGTAAAAACAGGAAGGTACACATATGAAGGGGTGGGACTGGTTGGATCACCTCCAAGTTTGGTGCACCCTGGGCAACGTGGGCGATGACGCATCTTTGATTGCTCCTCTGGAGTAGCTAGCGTCAACGTCAACGACCAAGAGTCTGACCAACCGGCCCTTTTCAGGGCCAGCTGACCCCATTGCACGAGGGGGTCGGGGTATGGCGGGCCTGCAAGGCCCGCGGGGGTGGGGGGGGGTCGCTCCAGGTACCAAAGTCAAAAGTCAAAAACCATTTATTCTGTATAGACCATTAATACGGCACTTACAAAACGTCATAAAAAATTTTTTTATCTAATGTTTGGCAAATGGACCACCGGATCGAAACGCGGCCCTGTCCTGAGAAGACTCCGGCAAGAAACTCAGCGGGCTGTTTTTTTTTTGGTCTATTTACAAACATATTTACTTAACCTAAGTACAATATTTCATTTGAGTAGCATCTCTCGCAAACAGTTCATATCCAAGCTTGTTTGTCGTCTAAATAGTCTTGAATTTTATAGTAGCCTTTTTGGCAGAGTTTACTTTTAATTTGGCTTTTAAATTTATTAAGAGGTAGATTCTTCATTTCACTAGGAAGCTTGTTGTAGAAGCGTATACAGTTACCCTGAAAGGAATTACTAATCTTGTGGAGTCGACTATTACAAAGCACAAGATTGTTTTTATGTCTAGTATTTACGTTATGTATATCACAAAGCCTTAAAGAATTGGAAATGTTTCTTCTAACATACAAAAGATTTTCAAAAATATATTGGGAAACTACAGTTAGAATGTTTATTTCTTTGAACTTTTCTCGGAGGGAGACTCTTGGGCCCAACTTATAAATTGCCCGCACCGCCCGCTTTTGCAGTACAAAGATTGTATTTAAATCTGCGGCATTACCCCAAAGGAGAATTCCGTAGCTCATAATACTATGGAAATAACTGAAATAAACTATTCTAGCGGTATCTATGTCTGTTAAAGTCCTAATCTTTTTCACAGCGTAGGAAGCAGAACTTAACCTACTAGCTATTTTTTCAATATGTGATCCCCACTGTAATTTAGCATCGATACTTAAACCTAAGAACACGGTTGATTCCACAAGGCTCAACAACTGTCCATTAAGTTGTACATTGGTTTCCACCTGTGTAACATTAGGTAAGGTAGATTTAATACATTTGGTTTTTTTTTTCATTAAGGCAAAGATTATTTATATTAAACCAATGAACCACTCGTGAGATTGCGTTGTTCACTTCGTCATAATTATCTAATTGTCTTTTAATTTTAAATATTAAGGAAGTATCATCAGCAAACAAAACAATATATTATTTTTATCCCTTACGTAATAAGGGAGGTCATTTATATAAATTAAAAATAAAAATGGTCCAAGTATCGAACCTTGCGGAACGCCGATCGAAACCAAAGATCCCACCGAACGTGTACCGTTCACATCGACCCTCTGAATTCTATTGTTTAAATAAGAAGTCAAAAGGTCGAGAGCCTTGTTCCTTATTCCGTAATAATCTAATTTCCTGACCAATGTATCATGGTGGACGCAATCGAAGGCTCTGGATAGATCGCAGAAAACACCTAATGCATCCTGCTTATCCTCCCAGGCCTCGTAAATACATTTCAATAATTCTATACCAGCATCCGTCGTTGATCGTCCTTTAGTAAACCCAAACTGTTTATCATGAAATAATTTATATTTCTTAAAATGGGTTAGCATCTGGTCTAGAATTAATTTCTCAAATACTTTACTCAAGGTTGGCAACACAGAGATGGGTCTGAAATTCGAGGGATCTGAGGCGCTGCCTGCCTTGAACAAAGGTATGACTTTACTATGTTTCATTAAATCAGGAAATATACCGCTACTGACGCAGTCATTAAACACAGTTGCTAGATGGGGAGCAATGACATCAATGATGCTTGAAACAGTTTTGACTGATAATCCCCATAGGTCCGCGGTCTTTTTAATATCAATGGATTTAACTGTTATCAGAGGGGACACTGCGAATGGCCCAGGGTCAGTCGGAGTGCGAGGGATATGCTCTATGGGTAACCTTACACCCCGGCGTCTGTAGACCCGAGACGGCGTGCGGTTTTAGTCAGTCCAAGCCCGACATAACCGTCCCCGCTGGCCGGCGGGGGGGTATCCGAAGGGATTTCCGCACAAGAAAAAAAAAAAAAGGTACACATATGAACAGGTCCCGGCGCTTAGGTTGGCACTTCGGGAAGAAGAGAGAGTCCGGCTAAGATCGACTTGCTTCGGTTTTGTAGAGCGTTCTCTCTGTCGTATATCGGACTGACACTAAACGTAGACAGATCATGTAGTATAAGCAGGGGGGTGTCACTCCGCCGATCTGCGAGAAATTATAAGTACATGCCGGCGGCAGCCCCTAGGTTGCTTATTCAGTGGTTGCCCCGCCGCGGCCCGCGACACTCGCTCGCGTGTCTCCCGCATACCAACGTCGCAAGCGCGTATAGTATACGATGTTTAAAATAAGGACAACGAAATATTGCATTGCTGCGGGTTGCAGAAACAATAACCAAAATTCCAATTGCACGTTTTTCTATGTTCCGACGCGTGAAAAGGATACAGAAAGGTGAGGTAGTAAGCACTAAATGCTCATTTATACCTATATTTTCATAGTAAATCGAACACAAGAATCAAGTAAAACAGCACAGTGTTATACTTGAATTAAATAGGTATCTGTCAACGGCATATCTACATATGTATATATATATACATCAAACGAAAATCCCGAGATTGTGATTAAATCAGTACTTATTAGACTCATTTACACCTGGCGTGCGACCGCGAACTGTAAAGTCTATCTCCATCTCTGTCACTCGAATAGTAAGCGCTATCTAATATTTATAATTCGCGTATTCTGTGTGTGTATATTATTGGATCACGGATAGGTACAAGATGTCTAGGTGGTACCTACATTTAAATATCTTGTTGTCGTCGAGGCGCGCCACTTGACACCGTCGGGTGCAAGTTCAAACAAGCCGCTAAGTGACTCCAAGAGCCGTGCTACAAATTTAATGCTTCTCCGCTGCCGTCAGCTCTTTCGGTTAAGTTTTTCATAATTACTATTTGTTGTGTTAATGTTCATTTAATTGCTTTTTGTACATTCATGTGAAAAGTAAAATTTACCCATCTAAAAATATATAAATTTCAAGATAAGAGAAGATGCGAACAAGTTATTTTAATTACCACGTTTTTTTTACGTGCGGAAATCCCTTCGGATACCCCCCCGCCGGCCAGCGGGGGTGTTTATGTCGTGTATCGAGTAAAACCGCACGGTGTCCTCCCCAAGTGTCCGTTCCCGGGCACCCCAGGTAAGCCCTCGAAAGGATAACCCCAGGGTTGCCGGCGAGAAATTATATTTTTCTTTTTTTTCGTGCGGAAATCCCTTCGGATACCCCCCCGCCGGCCAGCGGGGGCGGTTATGTCGGGCTTGCACCGACTAAAACCGCACGCCGTCTCGGGTCTTAAGAAGCCGGGGTGTAAGGTTACCCATAGAGCATATCCCTCGCACCCCGACTGACCCTGGGCCATCTCCGGTTTCGAGATGGCCCCCTTACTTGCTCTCCACTGTGCCATCTGCTAATCAGAGGGACACGTGCAAAGCTTCCGAACAGCCCTCAACAGGGCCGTCCCCGCCTCGGTCGGAGTTGGCCTTAGGCGGCAGCGTCTCTCCCACCCTAGGAGAGAGGCGCTGCCGTCTCCGTTGCCCAGGGTGCACCGCGTGGAGGTCCCCAACCAAGCACCCCATATATTAGGTACCTATCTCTTGGGGTGTGTGTTGGGTAACCTCCTCGAGTGTCGCTCCGATTCCGATCCCGCTGCAGTCCGGGGGGAACGGAATCGGAGCGGCCGGTACACCCTGGGCGGCGGTCAATGGCTTCCCCTTCACCCCTTCATAGGGTTGGCATTGATCGTCGGCCAATACCCAACGTGGCGGGAACACATCGCTCTCCGTACTCGAGACAGGATGAGCGATGCTGTTAGTGGTGAGATGGCCCAGGGTCAGCCGGGGTGCGAGGGATATGCTCTATGGGTAACCTTACACCCCGGCGTCTGAAGACCCGAGACGGCGTGCGGTTTTAGTCGGTGC